>CABHPH010107833.1:0-11294 GCA_902168325.1 Peromyscus nudipes | reverse complement strand
AGACACACACAGACACATGCAGACACAGACAGACAGACACAGACACATGCAGACACAGACTCACAGACAGACACACGTAAATAAATACATACAGGGTAGCTGAGGCTGTGGAGATGCTTAGCGGGTTTGCATGCTCACTGTGAAAGCAAGAGGTCCTGGGTTCAAATCCCCAGACCTCAGGTCAAGCTGGGATCTGTGACCCCAAATTAGGGGTGAACCACTATCCAGCCAGCCTACCCTGCCCCAGAGCGTCAGACTCCGGGCGAGAATCTGTCTCTCAAAAAATAATGTGTAGAGTTGTTAGATGAAAGCATGTGGCACAGTCCACACACTCAGACGGGTATACACGCGCACATGTGCACACACCACACACACACAGTAAAAGTAGGAGGCTGAAATGATGGCTCCGGAGTGTAGAGTTTGTGTTACTTTTCCTGAGGACCCGAGTTTGGTTCCCAGTACATGCCTCTAAGTCCAGCTGTCCTTTGTGGGTACCACAGACATGACAGACACTTGCACACACACACACAAGTAAAAAGTCATTTTTGTTATTATTTTTTCTTACTATTTATTTATTTATTTTGTTTTTCAAGACAGGGTTGCCTCTATGTAGCCTTGGCTGTTTTGGAACTCTCTCTGGAGACCAAGCTGGCCTTGAACTCAAGAGATCTGCCTGCCTCTGCCTCCAGAGTATTAAAGGCATGTGCCACTGCCGCTCAGCGATTTTTCCTTTTTAAAAATAAATCCTTAAAAAATAAATTTAGCTGCTATGATTGGAGAGAGGAGTGGACAATAAGGTTAGTAGCGGTGGCGCCCGCCTCTACCTGTCCCAGCGTTAGGCTTCTAGGCATGCACCACCATGCCCGGTTTATAAGGTTCTGGGGATCGAACCCAGGGCTTCATGCATGCTAGGTGGGGATCGAACCCAGGGCTTCATGCATGCTAGGCAAACACTCTTTTGGTAAGCCACACCTCCAACCTGTGGTCGAGAAAGCTGTTAAGGTAGAAGAGCCTCCATTGAGGAGTTCCTTGAACTTGGACACAGGAAGTGGGAATCAGTGTTGAGACCAGAACAAGAGGCTGTGGGTGAAGAGGGGGCGAGGAGGAGGGTCAGCATTGCTCCTCTGCTACAGTTTTCCTTCGTGGGACGCCAGCCCCTCCCACTCCTCTGGCCCCTCCCACTCCTCTAGCCCCTCCCGCGCCTCTAGCGGCCCCTCCCACTCCTCTAGCCCCTCACCAAGCATAGCGGTTTTTAGCAAGGCCAAGACTTTGAGAAACAGCACTTTCAAGGCCATCCACCCAGGGACAGGGAGAAGTGAGGGCTTTGTGGTTAGCTCATTTCTTTCTGTCCTCCTTTTCAAGGTCGTTCAGATTCTGGGCCTCCCCCATCCTGTGGCCCGGAGAGGAAAGAGCTGAGCTTCCTAAAGAGGTACGGGATGGCTGTGGGTGCTCCCGGCTCCCTCTCTAAAACACCCATTGGAAGCTGCCGCTGGGCTGTAACTCCTGCCAGCTGCTGGGGACCAGAGGGTGACTGAGATGCAGCCTACTGGCTGTGACATCAGAGTTGGCGTTCCCAGGAGCGAGAGGTGATTTAGGAACAAACAGCGAGCTGCTGGCAAAGGGAGGCAGGGTCGGGAGACTCCCGTGAACACCCAGCATGCCCAGCAGCGCTCCTCCCCGATTTGTCCCGTAAGCCCTCACTTCCGGTTCCCAAGCACTTCCTCTCTCCAGGCGGTGGTCTCCTGTGAACACGAAGGAAGCAGTCTTTGGAGGACTTCCACGGGTCCTGTCAGATTTCCTTTTCCCTGCCTTAGCTCCTTCGCTTGAGTCATTTCTGCTGCCTGGAGTGCTGGGATTTCACGCCTTCCCATCGGAAGGGCGGAACAGCCAGCTCTGAGCATCAGGGCTGGAGCTCTCTGGGCAAAGCTAACCTGCTTTGGGATGGGCCCTTTGGTTGATATATTGTGCACCCCAATAAACTTATCTGGGGGTCAGAGAACAGAATAGCCACTATATTAAACATAGGTTTAGGCAGTGGTAGCACACGCCTTTAATCCTAGCATTCAGGAGGCAGAGATCCGTCTGGATCTCTGTGAGTTCAAAGCCACACTGGAAACAACCAGGCATGGTGACACACGCCTTTAATTCCAGGAAGTGATGGCAGGAAGCAGAAAGGTATATAAGGTGTAAGGACCAGGAACTAGAGCCTTTTTTAAGCTTTTAGCAGCAGTTCAGCTGAGATCCATTCAGATGAGGATTCAGAGGCTTTCAGTCTGAGGAAACGATCAGCTGAGGAATTGGCAAGGTGAGGTTGGATGTGGCTTGTTCTGTTTTTCTGATCTTTCAACGTTCACCCCAATACCTGGCTCTGGGTTTGTTTTTATTAATAAGACCTTTTAGAGATTCGTGCTACAAGGCCCCAGGAAGAAGACAGCAGAGTGGTGTTGTCCTTAGTCAGTCAGTCAGTCAGTCTGTCTGTCTGTCTGTCTCTCTCTCTCTCTCTCTCTCTCTCTCTCTCTCACACACACACACACACACACACACACACACACACACACACACCAGGAAGACAGCATCCCTCAGCAAACACATGAGCTGGGTGTGGTGATGCACACCTGTAATGCCAGCCTGTGGGAAGCAGACATCCGGCTTTCCGGGTCAACCTCGGAAATAGTGAGAGATTGAGGCCAGCCTGAGCTACTTAAAACTCTCCTTCCTGAACCAAAAGCAAGTGCTGGAGAGATGGCTGAGTGGGTGAGGGACCTGTCACCAAAATCATGAGGACCCCAGTTCAGATCCCTGGAACCCACTTCAAAGGCCAGGCATTGTGGTGGTATGTGTCTGTAATACCACCGCTCGGGAAAAAGCAGAGTCCGGTGGATCTCTGGAGGTCATTGCCTGGCCAGCCTATTGGAATAAGTGTGCTTCAGTTTAGTGAGGGGACCCTGCACTATAAGGGTGGCCGGTGATTGAGGAGGTCATTGATGCCCATCTCTGTCCTACACACACACACACACACACAAAGCATCAAAACAATAAAATACATGCCTGCTAGGCCAGGCTTGGTGATGCATACCTTTAATCCTAGCACTCAGGAGGTGGAAGCTGGCAGATCTGTGTGAGTTTGAAGCCGGCTTGGTCTATACATTGAGTTCTAGGACAGCCAGGGCTACAGCATGAGACCCCGTCTCAAAAAGCAACAACGACCACCAAGCATGGCTTCTGCCCCCACAACCTCACCTAAAACCATGTCACTTGCCTGTCCATCAACACACCGACCAGTTTACAAAAATGTTTCCCATGGCTCCCCTGTGTATCAGTTGGTGGGCATCACCCTCATACTCATGTTCGTGACACAGATGCCTCCAGACACACACAGACACAAGCAGGATACACACACATATACAATCCAGTACAAGCATGAACATGCACACATACACACACACACACACACACATACATATGAACACATGGGCACACAGACACAGTTTCATGTACATACGCTTCCTTCTCCACACTTGCTTGATGAAGGGAACTCCAGGGAACCTGCCAGCACAGAGGCCTGCTTGCCCCTGGCTGTCTCTGGGTTCACAGAGATCTGGCATCTTTTCCACTGTTTTCCCTCCCGGTGCCTGGTGTGAATTAGAGGAAGCATCGAGATAGGGCTTCACCCTGGGGCACCCTGCTTGAGTGGCTGTCAGGAATGGGGCTACAGAGAGGGGAAGGGCAGGTGAGCAGCTGGGTAATGACCCTGTCCCTTCTGTATGCTGAAGTCTCCAAGGGCACTGTGGTTTGTGGGCTCAGTACGGTGACTCCGGTTTCTCTTTTTCTCATGGCCACATTTCTTTTTAAATGTATTTATTTTATGTTTTGCCTGAATGTATGCATGTGTACTATGTGCATGCCCGGTGCCTGAGGAGGTGAGAAGAGGGTGTTGAATCCCCTGGAACTTGATTTATGAGGGGTTGTGAACCACCATGTATGTGCTGGGAACTGAACCTCGGTCCTCTGGAAGAATAGCCAGTATGCCTAATTGCACAGCCGTCTGTCCAGCCCCCTCTGCCACATTTCTTAACTGTCCCACCCCACTTTGTGAGTCTGTGTGTGGTTTCTTTGTTTTGAGACAGGGTTTCACGTAGCTCAACCTGGCCTCAAATTAACTATGTAGCCAAGGATGACCTCGGCTCCTGATCCTCCTGCCTCCACCTCCTGAGTGCTGGAGTTACAGGTGTGTAGCTCATGTGTTTGTTGAAAGACAATTTCTCCCACCGTGTTTGAGGCCGAGGTCTGTACAAGTGAGGCTGGGCCTTGAGCGCTGACCTTTTTAAAAAACTGAATGAATTAATTTAGTTTTGTGTGGGTGTGGAAAAGCAGGTACCACGGTATGCTCGTGGAGATAAAAGGGGCTGTGGCACTAGGTGGGGCTGGGGCGTGGCACTGGGTGTGGCTGGGGGTGTGGCTGGGGAATGCAGCTGGGGGTGTGGCACTGGGCGGGGTTGGGAGTGGGGCATTTCTGCCTTTGCTTTTCTGACTCGTTTATGTTGGAGAAGATGAGTGAGAGACAACCTGCGTTCAATCTTTGGTTCAACAAACATTGATGCTTGCTTGGCGCAACGCCATTCTGAGGGACTGTCACCCGCTCTCTCCAAGCCTGTGGTTCACTGGTTTGTCACAAATCAAGTGGAATGGCCTGGCACCCTGGTTGTGTTCCTTGAACAGATCAAAATTTTTCGTTGCATTTATTTGTGTTTGTGTATGGGGTGTGGGGGGTGCATGTGTGCCACCGCATGCCACTGTGTGCAGGTGTAGGTCAGAGGACAACTTATAGGGGTCTTATGGGGACCTCCCTGGAGGTCTTGGAGACTGAACTCAGGTCCCCATGATTGGCAGCAACCTCCTCTCCCTGCTGAGCCGTCTTGAGGCCCTGAGTCCATGGATCTTCTCCTGCTGCTGCCTCCACTTCCTGGGCTGCGATTAGACCAGGCCTGGACTCTTGCTGTAGGAGCCTCAGGCTTGAGGGGAGGGTTTAGAGAGCCACACAGGCCATCTGCCTCACGTGGAAGCTTCTCTCAGGCTCCTCCGGGGCATCATGGCAGTAACCCGAGGCCATTGAGGTAGAGGGGTCTGAGGCAACTACTGAAGGGCTGGACAGGGAGGAGGTTTGGATTTGACTCAGCCTTGTTCAGCTGCGGACACTGTCCCCAGAGTGTGTGCCTGGTGTGTGGGGGCAATTATAAGAGTCAGTGAGACCTAGGGGTGTCTCAAAAGAGTCTGTGTCTAGGGTGGGGTCTGGGGAACATAAATTCAGTGTCAGGCATGCTGTCACACTTGTATAGGACTCCAGTTGAGGCAGGAAAGCTGAGTGTCCCAGGCCAGACTGTACCACACGGTGAGCTCCTGCCTTAAAACAGAGGCACAAAACCAAAGTCGTAGGCGGGGATGGGCAGGTGGCTCAGTGGGTAAAGCACTTGCTTCGAAACCATGAGGAGAGTGGAGGTGAACACCCTTGTAAACACTAGGTGTGTGGAGCCCAGTTGTAATCCTAGTGCTGGGGAGCCCAAGACAGGGATGCCCAGAGCAAACTCACTGGCTGGGCTGACTAGCTCTGGGTTCCACAGGAGACTTCGCCTCAACATCCAAGGGCTCCAGCAACTGAGAAAGACAGGATCTCGTCATCAACCTCTGGCCTCCACAGGAACCCGAACATACACATGCACACCATACACACCTGCACACCACACACACCTGCACACCACACACACCTGCACACCACACACACATGCACACCACACACACATGCACACCACACACACATGCACACCACATACACATGGAAAAAAAGAAAAGCCAAGGGCTGGTGTCATAGATTAGGGGTAGAGCACTTGGCTAGATTCCTAAAGCCTTCTGTTCCATCCCCAGCGCCACAAAAACATAAAATAGAGATCACTCTCATCCGATGCCCCCCAGCTACCACTGCATCCACATGAGTGGTCCAGGAGGAAGGTCTATTTAGTCAACCCTGCGCTCACTTCGGAAGCATCTGCTGCCTTCAGTAGCTTTTAGCAATCATCCCCAGTTGACAGATAATGAATGGATGAGTAAATTTATTCAAATTTAATGGAATGAGAAAGTATGGTTCATTTTTATTTACATAAGAGTTCTGTCCTGACAAAACTATTTTTTACTGAACATAGCATATTTAAAAGGAAATAAAGTTTGAGCCGGGTATAGTGGCACACACCTTTAATCTCAGCACTCAGGAGGCAGAGGCAGGCAGAGCTCTGTGAGTTCTAGGCCAGCCTGGTCTACAGAGTGAGTTCAGGACAGCCAGGACTACACAGAGAAACCCTGTCTCAAAACAAACAAACAAACAAACAAACAAAGTTTGAGAGTAAAACCCCATGCATCTTCTTTTATTTTATTTATTTATTTTTTGAGACAGAGTTTTGCATAGCCCAGGCTGACATTGAACTTGGCATATAGCCAAGGATGGCCCTGATCTCCTTGGTCTCTCATCTCCACCTGCCAAGAGCTGGGATGACAGGCAGATGCCACCACACCTGGCTCTTCCTGGTTTGTGAATGGAATTCAAATGAATCTGGAGCCTGTGCTTTCCATGTTCCCCAAGCAGGGGCTTGGGAGTGGGGTGCATGCCTGTCCCCTCAGCACTTGGGAGGCAAAGCAGGAGAAACACTACGTATGTGAGGCCAGTCAGGGCTAGATAGGGCAAGATCCTATCTCAAAAACAAGTCCAAAGAAGGAAGAAAAAGAGAGTGAGAGAGGAGGTCCCTTCTGACCTCCTAATGGCATCCTCCCCATGAGAAGTGGCAGCTACTACTGACTTGTGTCTGTGGCTCACCCCCAAGGAGACAGCCCACGGAGGAGTGGCCTGGTACAAGATGAGTGCCGACCCTTGCCTTTGGCACATCCTATCTCATGTCCTCCAGGGTTGTCTGTGAGGGCTGTCGACATGGTGAGGACTCTTGAAAGATGTAGGTGATTGAAGGGGAGCAAGAAGGACAGGGGAGCCCCACAAATGTTTGGACCCACAAACATTTGGTAGTAGAAAAGGCAGTGCAGGAAGGCGGGGGGTGTGGTGTGTGAGAGGCCAGGAAGTCAGGGGGCTGGGAGGCTGGGGGGCTGGGAGAACAGGGGGCTGGGAGGGCAGGGGAGACTGGGATGCAGGGGGGCTGGGAGGGGAGGTCTAGGACATGAGAGGTAGAAGGGGCTGAAATCATCTTTTCTACCTTGGGGGATGTACAGATGGGATGTTTTGTTTGTTGGAGTTTTGTTTTATTTGTTTTAAAAAGATTTATTAATTTTATAGTATGGGTGTTTTGTCTGCATAGATGTGCACCACATGCATGCAGTGCCTTTGGAGCCAGAAGGGGGCGTCGGATTTCTTGAATCTGTGGTTAGAGATGGTTGAGAGTCGCCACGTGGGTGCTGGGAACTAAACCCAGGTCCACAAAAAACCCTCCACACCACAGCCTGTGAACATTGTCACACCTCTGAGAGGCCTGATGGCTTACAGCTTGGGCAATGGCTCTGTCACTCACTGGTTAGGCAGGTCATTTAACTGCCACGTGCCTCAGTTTCCCAATCTGTCAAAAGGAGATAGCATCTACCTTTGAGATGGTTGTTGAAGATGACATTCTTTTTTCTTTTTTTAAGACAGGGTCTCACTATGTAGGTTTGGCTGATCTGGAACTCACACAGATCCACCTGCCTCTGTCTCCTGAGTGTTGGGATTTAAAGCATAAGCCAGCACCGCCTGGCCTGTTTCTTTTTCTAGCTTAGGACATGCCTGTTGGTTGCCTCTGGGACAGTGTGAGGACAGTCTCTAGCTAGACAGTGGAAAGTCTCTGAAAGCTCTGCTGGGCCGGGCTGCAAACTGTTGCTGTGAAGGGACAGAGCCAGGGCTCAGAGGCCTGTGGCACCAGCTACTGGAGGAGCTAAGACGGAAAGATGGCTTGAGCTCAGGAGTGTGGGGCAACCCAGTATAGGCGAGCAGCCGGCAGTAAAGTCTTACCCCGCTCTGGGCTCGATTCTCAGCGCTGCAAAGAAACAGAACAGAGCCCAGTGCTTTTCCAGTGCCAGGTTCCACCAGCTGCCTCTGAGGGAACTTCCCACGAGAGCGTGGATGTTCTCTTCCACCATCCCTACCCGGACTCCATCCCCATCTTGCCCTTTAATCTGAGTTTATTTTCAGATTGTTGCTTATTTATTTGTGCATATGTGTGTGTGTGTGTGTGTGTGTGTGTGTGTGTGTGTGTGTGTGTGGTCAGAGGACGACATTCAGGAGTCAGCTCTCTCCTTCCACCATGTGGGTCCTCAGGGTTGGTGACACACACCTTCGCCTGCTGAGCCATCTCACTGGTCCCTCATCTTCCCTTTGCATTAGTTCTTTGTCTCATTACTGTGACCCGGTGCCTGACAAGAAGGAACCTAAGGGAGGAGGGGTTTGTTTTGGTTCACAGTTCGGAGGGACCCGGTCATCCTGGTGCATAAGTCCTTTGCAGCAGGGTGGGCTGTGAGGCTGCTGCTTCACTGCATTCATCTGCCAGAAAGCAGAGAGTGGCAGGAGGTTGAACAGTGCCAGGCAGTGGTGGCTCAAGCCTTTAATCCTAGACTCAGGGGACAGAGGCAGGCGGATCTCTGTGAGTTCGAGGCCAGCCTGGTCTACAGAGTGAGTTCCAGGACAGCCAGGGCTACACAGAGAAACCCTGTCTAGGCAAACAAAACAGAACACTCAATCAACAAATCTGCTCTCAGGGGCCCACTTCCTCCATTGAGGCTCCAACTCTTAAAGGTCCCATGACTTTCCAAATTAGCTCCACCATTTGGGGACCAAGTGTTCAAATCGGGAGCCTGCGGGGGAACATTCCAAGTTCAAGTCACAGCACCCTTCTCTCCCACTTCCAGGATCTTCTCCCAACACAGAAGTCATGCCTAGTAGTTGGAGAGATGGTTCAGTGGACTGCCCTTGTAGAGGACCAGAGTTTGATTCTAAACCCATGTCCAGTGGTTCAGAACCACCTGTAATTCTAGCTCTAGGGGACCTTATGCCCTCTTCTGACCTCTTCAGACACTACACACACACAGACACACACACACACACACACACACACACACACACAAAATTAAAAATAAAATAAATCTTAATTTAAAAAACAAAGGCCATGCTCGGATCCCTGAAAAAATGGAGAGAATGGGGGCCAAGATGGCGGCACAGTGCCGAAGTTAGACGTCCATGGTGACAGGCCTAATGCCATCTGGGACGAGGTTAAAGGGAAAAACAAGAGAGCAGGGACAATGTTAACTTGTAAGCAAATACAGAGAGGGGGCTGGAGAGAAGGTTCATGGACTGAGAGCACCGGCTGCTCTTGCAAAGGACTTGGGTTCCATTACTAGCCCCGACACGGCTGCTCACAACCATCTGCAGATCCAGTTCCAAGGGACCTGACACTCTCTCTGGCCTCTGCAGGTACTGCACACACACAGTACACAGACATACATGTTGACAAACACCAATACACATAAAATGACTATACAGAGAGCAGCAGGAAGGCCATGGACCAGACTAAGAATTAAGCACACACTACATATTTTAGGTTAAGTTCAAAGAGATATAATTACATACAATGCCATTCATCATCTATGTGTACAGTTTTTTTGGTTTTGTTTTGTTTTGAGAAAGGGTCTCTCTACATAGCTCTAGCTGTCCTGGAACTCACCATGTAGACCAGGCTGGCCTCAAATTCACAGAAATCCACCTGCCCCTGCCTCCTGAGTGCTAGGACTAAAGGCATGTGCAAGCATGCCCGACTTATGTATGGTTTGATGGGATGATTTTTGGTGTTTTCAGTGGTGGGATTCAGTCCTGGGGCCTCACACATCCTAAACAAGTTCTCACAACCACAGACCAGTGTGATGAAAAGTTTTTGTTTGTTGTTGTTGTTGTGTTTTTTAGATTTATTTGTTTTATGGGTGTATTTTGCCTGTATGTATGTATGTGTACCACGTGTCTTGTGCCAATGGAGTTTAGAAGAAGGCTTTGGATCCTGTGGTGGTTTGAAAGAAAATGGTCCCCAAAAGGAATGGCACAATTAGGAGGTATGACCTTGTTGAGTAGGTGTGGCCTTGTTGGAGGAAGTGTGTCACTGTGGGGGCGGGCTTTGAGGTCTCCTGTGCTCAAGCTTCACTCAGTGCGACACTCAGTCCACTTCCTGTTGTCTTCTGATCAAGATGTAGCCAGCACCATGTCTGCCTGCACACCACTGTGTCCCACCGTGATGATAATGGACAGAACCTCTGAAACTGTAAGCCATCACAACAAAACGTTTTCCTTATAAGGGTTGCTGTGGTCACAGAGTCTCTTTGCGGCAATTGAAACCCTGAGGAAGAGAGATCCCCTAGACCTGGAATTACAGATGGTTGTGAGTCACCCTGTTGGTGCTGAGAACTGAATGTGGGTTCTCTGCAAAAGCAGCAAATGCTCTTAACTGCCAAGTTATTTCTCCAGTCCCAGTTTGATGAGTTTTGACAAATGTGTTTGTCTGTCTGACCTCTACCATCCTACAGATCACCCTTCATTCCAAACTTTGTGTCTTTTTGTTTTTCCAACCAGTTGGTACCTGGTCCAAGCTGCCCCAATCTCCTTTCTGTCACTACGAAATAAGCTCTGTATTTAAAATAATTATTTATTATTGCTGTACCGTGTGTGTGTGTGTGTGTGTGTGTGTGTGTGTGTGTGTGTGTGCGCCACCACATGTACACTGGCTTGCATGTGGAGCTCAGAAGACAACTTTGTAGAGTCAGGTGTCTCCTTTATGTGGATTCTGGAGGCAGAACCCATAGCACCAGACTTACACATGGTTGAGTAGCAAGAGCCTTTAGCTCTAGATTTATATTTCTAAAATTTTAGGTAAATGGAACACCCAGTATGTTCCTCTTCTCTCTTTCCAAACATCTCTTTCTCTATGAGTGTGTGCGCATTTGTGTGTATATGTATGTGTGTGTGTGTTTGTGTGTGTGGTATATATGTATGTGTGCATATGTGTGGTGTGTGCGTGTATGTGTGTGCGTGGCTGCATTTACCTATGCAGGCATGTGTGGAAGCCAAGGTTGAGACTGAGATGTCTTTTTCATTTACTTCTCCATCTTACATTTTAAATATTTATTTTTATGTTATGTGTATGAGTGTCTTGCCTGCTTATCTGTCTGTCTATGCATCACTTTTGTGCCTGTGGAGGCCAGATGAGGGCATCACATTCCCTGGAACTGGAGTTACA
>CABHPH010107832.1:4126-15090 GCA_902168325.1 Peromyscus nudipes | reverse complement strand
GAGTGGGGGAGGGGTACCCCTGTAAGCGCCAGTGGTGTGGTGTGTTTTCCCAGCAGGCCCTGACTGATGCGGTGGGTCTGAAGGCAAAGGAGCTCGCCAACGTGACTCTTCTCTCCCATGAAACTAGGTGAGTGCTGGAGTTGGGAGTGGTTTCACGTTTACTTGATAAAATTTCATTACAGCATCAAAAGAATTAAAAATTCTATTTTATTTCATTTCTTTGGGTCTTAACCTTCCGTACTAATGAGTTATGGTTTGCATTGGACTTCTTTGGTTTGATTTTTTTTTTCCCCAAGACAGGATTTCTCTGTGAAGCTGTCCGAGAACTCACACTGTAGACCAGGCTGGCCTTGAACTCAGACATCTGCCAGCTTCTGCCTCCTGAGTGGTAGAATTAGAGGCGTGCATGCGCCACCACTGCCTGAGCTTTTTTGATTTATTTTGTTGGGTTTAGGGAGGGTTGTTTCTTCAGAGGGGATCACTCTGGCCTAGAACTCCCGATGTGGTGATGACATTGAGTTCTGGCATCTCGTCTCCCACTGCCCGCAGCACCGCACCCAGATGTATTACGTTTTAAGTTTTAATAAATGATTTTTGAATATTTTATAAGAAAAACTTTTTTAGAATGCTGAACTGAGCACAGTGGCACATGCTTGCCAAGACCATCAGCCACATAGCAAGTCTGAAGCCAGCCTTGGGATACCAGAGGCCCTGGGAGGATGAGAAGAAAGGAAGAAACAAAGAGTTGTCTGGTGGTTTCTACAGAGACACATCTCAAGAAACTGCATGAGGGGGCATTGCAGGGACTGGCGGGCCTGAATCTGTAGGAGTAAAGCTACAGTTTGGGGTACTTCTTTCCTTGTTGGGGAGACCTCAGATTTTGCTCTTCCAGCCTTGGGCCACATTGGATGAGGCACATTCACATTATCATGTTACCAAGGAAACGGATCTTAGTTAAGGTCAGCTAGACAGCTCTCTATTAACTGCATCTACAAACACCATCACAGCCCCTGCAGACTAGTTTGACAAAGTAACCAGGTCGCGTGATGCCTACCCAAATGATGCAGAAACCCCACCGTCTCACACACGTAAAACGTTTTTAAAAACCTACCGGCGAGTTTTATTGGTGATTTTTTTTTTGCCTAATGAGAAGCGGCTCATTTGTATTGTTTTCAGATTTTTCAATTAAAATTTTGTTTTCTGGCCAGGCATTGGTGGCGCACGCCTTTAATCCCAGCACTCCGGAGGCAGAGGCAGGCGGATCTCTGTGAGTTCAAGGCCAGCCTGGTCTACTAAGCGAGTTCCAGGAAAAGCGCAAAGCTACACAGAGAAACCCTGTCTTGAAAAAAAAAAAAAAAATTGTTTTCTACTTCCTGTTTGTGGAGGTGTGAGTGTGGTGTTTAGAAGGCAACTTTGTGGAGTTGGTCCTGTTCTTCCACCTTCCCATGGGTGCCCGGGACTGAAGCTGGGTTATGAGACTCACGTGGCAAGCCCCTTTACCCACACTGTACCTTCCTGCCAACCATGTTCTCAGGGTCTGATGTTTGAAGTAGGGCTAGCTCTTTACTGGTCATAATCTGATTCAGCAATATTGTTTAAGTGTACTGCAATCAGGGCATAAAAATGTTTATGGCCTTTTACTTATTCTCTCAAATTACTTTATACGAATTCATAATAACAAACTGAGGTCAATAATTTTTTTGGGTTAATTTTGCTAGACCACACTGATGGTCGGCCAAGATTAAGATACCTTGTGTTAGTTTTAATTATTGGTAAATGGAACATCTCCTAAGTGTGTACTTGAACTAGTAAAATGAACCATAAGGTATATACTTATAAGTCCTGGCCAAGTGACTCTGTTTGCCCTTTTATTCTAGGAAAATGGATCATTCATTGTAGGAATAAAAAATATTTTTCTAAAGTGATTAATTATGTTGAAAAATCAGAATCAGTGTTCCCTTTTGAGGACTTAATGTTTAATTATAATTAATTTGTTTATAAACCTTAAAAGTATGCCCTGGCAGCCGGGCGGTGGTGGCGCACGCCTTTAATCCCAGCACTCGGATCTCTGTGAGTTTGAGGCCAGCCTGGTCTCCAAAGCGAGTTCCAGGAAAGGCACAAAGCTACACAGAGAAACCGTATAAAAAAAAAAAAAAAAAAAAGGTATGCCCTGGCTGGCCTGGCTGTGCTATTGTTTCTAGAACCAGAGTCTAAATAAAGAGAAGTAAACACACATACACATACACATACACACACACACACACACACACACACACACACACACACACACTAAGCAGTATAAAGGGAAGGGGCGGGGCAAGGCGACTCCTAAGTAGAAAACAAAGTGTCAGGAAATTAATTAATGTACACTTTAAATACATTAGCAATTTAAAAGAATGTTCAGGAAAGGGCAGAAGAAAAAGCATCGAAACGTTAGTGGTGATGTCCAAGGACAAAACTCTCAAAGGATGACATTGGCTTTACTTTCCATTCCTGAATTGTAAACATCTATTCTGTTTTATGAGCTAAAGAGTTGCCTGATTCCAGAATAGAAAATAAAGCCAATGAAAACCTTCAAATTGTTGCCCTTTGACAGTGGTTATAGTAGGCTCACGGGATTGTGGGTGTTGTTCTCTCTAATTGCCCAATAAAATTGTCCATGAAAGCGTTGTGTAGCTGTTTCATTGGAAAGAAAGGTTTTTAAAAGAGAATTCCACATACCTGTGAGACTTTAGAACTCATAGTAAAATCTGTATTGTTTAGAACTAAATGAACTATTGAACTTCTTCCCCCTTTGGATAACTTTATTTGTATTTACCACCAGGGCTGGGATACCTGAAGTGAGCGTCATGTTTTCTGTTATCACCTCCAGATTCTATGTTGGGCTGTCTTTTTTCACTGCCCTAAGGAAATATTTTGTCGTGTTCAAAAATGCAGTTTTCCACTGTGCCCTTGCCCTGACTTCCTTCTCCGTGAACATTGCCCCATTAGCTATGGCCTCTCTCTGAGTTCCTGTGTCTTCTCCCACTGGACACCTCCTGGCAGCTAACCACATTGAGCAGCCTTCCGAGTGTTCACTGAACACTTGTAGATATATATTCATGGGAAGAATAACTCTTCAAACTCTTTGCCAGTTTCTGAAAACAATTATGTGTATGAGTGTTTTGCATGAATGTCTGTTATGTGTACTACATGAGTGCCTGATGATCTCAGAGGTCAGAAGAGTTTCCAGATTCCCTGGAACTGGAGTTACAGACAGTTGTGAACCACCACGTGGGTGTTGGGGGTTGAACCCAGGTCCTTTGCAAGAACAAGTGCTCTTAACAGCTGAGCCATCTCTCCAGCTCCACTCTGCCCATTTTTAACTGAGAGAGCAGTAACTTTAAGAATTCTTCATGGGGGCTGGAAAGAGATTTTTTTTTTCTTTTCAAGACAGGGTTTCCTCATGTAGACCAGGCTGGCCTTGAACTCACAGAGATCCTCTAGCCTCTGCCTCCTGAGTGCTGGGATTAAAGGCGTGCGCCGCCACCACCCGCCCGGAGACTTATTTTTTTTAATGTATTTTATGTGCACTGGTCTTTTGCCTGCATGTATGTCTATATGAGGGTGTTAGATCCCCTGGAACGGGAACTGTTTTAAGCTGCCATGTGGGTGCTGGCAACTGAACTGGGGTCCTCTGGAAGGGCGGTCAGTGCTCTTAACCACTGAGCCATCTCTCTGGTCCATCTCATGAGTTTGAGTTTTAGCTCTTGCATTTGGGTTATGGCCCACTGGGAATAAATTTTAATGCACAGTGCAAAAGCAACCTTACTTTAAAAGACAGTTATACTTGCTTCGTTATTTGTTTTAGATTTGTCTTTTGCATTTTACGTTTCTTGGCATCTTTTGAAAATCAGTTGGCTACAAGTTGAACATGTTTTTAGAAATTTTAGTCATTTTGTCCCATCTATCTAGATGTCAGTCAATGAGCTAGCCCTAGTCTGTCTTGGTTTCTTATAGGGTCATGGGAAGTTTTAATATCTATGGATTTCAAGCCTGCGTCTATTCACATTACGCTGAGACCCGGTGTTGCTATGTAGTCCTGGCTGACTTTCAACTCATGATCCTCTAGCCTCTGGCTCCCATAGGATGTATTACCACATCCAAGCTGTGTACCTGCCACTTTTAATCTTAGACATACTTAATTTTCTCAATTTCAGTTTTCTTATTGTGTTCAATAATGACTTAAAAATGCATTGTTGAAGTTATAAAAAGAATATGTTCTCACATCCCAGGGAGAAATGGATTGGTCTGAAGTCATGGAAAGAAGTAGTCACCACTGTCATATTTTAACTCATTTAACGCACCAAGAACAGCTTGCCTCAGAGAACACACTTCTGCAAGCCAGTTGGAGCCAGCTCTCCACCCCTGAAAGCCAGCCACTCGGGAGACACTCCAGAAGAGGTTAGAGAGAATGGATTCCATTGTCGAATAAATTCAGGAAATAGTTAATATTTTATCTCCTTCTTGGAGGTCCACTGTGCCTCTCTCTGTCTCAGGTCTGGCTTCCTGGGAAAGCCTGGGCTAGAAATCTGTGCGCAGGTGGGGTGCTAGGCAGCATGTCCTCTCCAATACCTCCTGTGCCGGTTAGCGGGACAAGCACGTGTGCTTCAGACCCCGGAGCAGTACTGGGCAGGAGAACCCAGAGGGCAATCTGCTTGCCAAAGAGCCTCCAGCTGATCCCACAAACATCTCCAGGGCTGGAATAGCCCTTCAGAGTTACCCTGCACTGAGCCAAGAGGGATCCTATTTCTGTCAGGACACAGGCTGTGCCAGGGGTGAGAAGAGGAAGCACAGGCCATTCCGCTGCAGTCTGCCAGGACACCTCTCAGAACTGAATAGTTTTAATAGATTGTCATCAAGGGATATGTCCATCCTTCAGCTGGAAGGGTGACTAACCTGCTGGGACGGGCAGGGGTGGAGGTGGACTTGTACAGGGGTGCACGAGTGAGAAACACTGGGTTCACTGTGGGTTTTATTTGCATTAATGTTTTGTTTTTGTACGTTCAGGAACCTTTTTCTGCTGTTGTTATACAGGGCTGTGACCCAAGGCTTAAGAGCTGTAACCTCACCCCATTTCTTCCCCGGAGACTGGATGACTGAAATGTCCAGTTCTCCAATCACATCTATTCTTTCTCCTAACCTGCCTGAATCTCCATGTCCCTCCCCAAAGACAGAGGTCGCTTCATTTACATAACTAAGACATTCCTTCCTACTAATGGGGGAAACCCCCAAGGCTTTTGAAATTCTGTGGCAGAAATGGAAACCAAAAATCTAATATTCCTTATTATTCTATAGCTCATTATCATGTTAATATTCTGAGCTATTTTGTGTTTTTTAAAAAGAAAAAAAGGATTTACTTGGCTTACCTAGTAACTACTCCTTCATGTGACCCTGGAGGCCCATTTTATGGCCCCTATTTCCTCCTAGATACACAAATTCCACCTTGAAATGACACTTCCTCTATTTCTCTTCCCCACTCAATGTCCGGATCTGGGTTACAGGGTGGAACACATAATTTGTATGTTTGTTTTATGGTGTTCCTTGTTTCAATGTATTAAGAATCCCCAGGCAGCAGCTGAGAGTAGAAGCCAGGCATGGGTCCTGTGAGCACAGGTCAGAAGCCCAGAAAGCCAGTTAGTTTCCCAGGAGAATTGCTCCAGCCTTCTTTTCATCCCCCTTGACCCTCACGTACAATGCATCACACACACACAGCTTTCAGAATCTTTCCACTTCACTCTCTCTCCAGCTTGTCCACACCTCCATATCTCTGTGCTGACCTCCCTAGCGCAGGCTGTCATCACCCCTCACCCAGAAGACTGCCTCAGCCACCCACGCCTCTGCCTTCCATCTGGCTCCTTACAAAGGCAGGGGATGACTTTAAATGGCGATCCCATAGTCATTCCTCATGCCCTCCCCAGGGGTCCCCTTGCCCTTGCTCATAGCACACATCCACCCCAGATGCTCCTTGGGGGTAAAGTTCAAATACCTTCCCAAAGTATGGCCCCCTGAGGCTTCCTGCTTACTCTTCTATTCCCAACTCTTTATCGTGATCCTTTCCATCCTGGTGGCCATTCTATCTTCTCTGTCCTCGCGTACTAGACGCTAAGGCTCTCAAGTACGGAGCCAGATATGTTAACAAAAGTCCAGGACAAGCAGGATGAACAGAATTTGTGGGGAAATGGAACAGCTGTGCAGAGGGCCTGACTGGCTGTGGCAGGGTGACCACAGTGGGACAGAACAGACAGAGGGTAAACGTTGAAACTGCTCTGCAAGATGATGAGTGCTGCTTCCTCTCAGTTCCTTGTCTGTAGAAAAGAAGGAACAGTGAAGTGGCCTTGCTTACCTTAAGGATCAAACGAGTCCTGGGCATAAACACTCGGGATATCCAGTGGGCAGCGGCAGGCACTGTGAAGCAGCCTCAGCATAGCGCACGCACGTGGGTTGGGTTGTGCTTCCTCCTACCCCTGCCAACCACCTACCTCCTGCCCTCCTTTCCTCGTGCTCCCAACTTCTGTTATATGACAACGAGGGCTGACAGGAGACTTCTACCCTCTCATGTCACCTGTGTATTGGTCGCCCTCTGCTACCCGAATTTGTCCACTACTCTGTTGTCTCATGAAAGATTCCAAACTCTCTCAGAGAATCTCAGAACATCACTGCAGTCCCCCAGGCACAAACCACTGCTGTCGGTGAAGGTGGGGGACAAGACAAGCATCATAACTTGGATCTGACTCCCTTCGAACCTGAGCAAACAGTAGAAACAAGAGCAGCCTGAGCTTGCTCTGCTGGGGGCGGGGGTTGGGGGGGATGTCTAGGAAGGGGTCTTTCACAGAAGCCTGGACCCATGCTGTGTCCAAGCATGCACCAGGGCTTGAAGTGAAAGGCTTGACACGTGAAGCTACTGAGGACTGCACCCTCTGTAATTCATTTACCTTTCTTTTTAAAACCCCGTCTGCAGCTGATCCTGGTGGTGCACACCTTTGATCCCAGCACTCTGGAGGCAGAGGCAGGTGGATCTCTGAGAGTTCAAGGACAGGCTGGTTTACAGAGTGAGTTCCAGGATAGCCAGAGCTACACAGTGAGGCCCTGTCTCAGAATAAATAAATAAATAAATAAATAAATAAATAAATAAATAAATAAATAAATAGATAGATAGATAAGTAAATAAATAAATAAATAAATGAATAAATAAATAAATTCTGTCTGCAGCAGAACCTGGTGGTGCTTGCTTAGAATCCCAGCACTCTTGGGGTGAGAGCAAAAATTGAGGGATCTAAACAAGGCCAGCCTGGGTTACATGAGACCTTATCCTAAACAAAAAATGGCACCACATAGATTTTGTGATGGAAAGCCATACATTAGCTTCATATGTTGTCTTTCCCAAAACAGGTTTTCTCTGTGTAACAGATCTGGCTTTCCTAGAACTCACTCTGTGGACCAGACTGGCCTCGAACTCACAGAAATCTGCCTGCCTGTCTCTGCCTCCCAGGGCTGGGATTAAAGGTGTACTACCACTTGACCATTTGTTGCTTTTCTTTTTTTTTTTTTTTAATTTTATTTAACTTTATTTTATGTGCATTGGTGTGAAGGTGTCAGATCTCCTAGAACTGAAGTAACAGACAGTTGTGAACTGCCATGTGGGTGCTGGGACTTGAACCTGGGCCCTTTGGAAGAGCAGTCAGTACTCTTAACCGCTGAGCCATCTCTCCAGCCCACATTTGTTCTTCTCTAAACACTGTACATTTACTTCTACACAGGTAGAACTACTACCTGTATTTCGGATAAAATTTATCTAAGAATAAGCTGGGCATGGCAGTACATAATTCCAGCTATACAGAGACCTTGTCTCAAATATATGTGCGTGTGTGTGTGTGTGTGTATGTGTGTGTGTGTGCTTAAAAATAATTTATATAATATAAATATATAATATACATTACATGTTATATATTTGTTTTCATATATTTATTATATAGTATGTTTATATATTTACATATTTAATATAGTATGCATATATTTTATTACATATTATATATTTATTATATTTATTATATATTTATTATATATTTTATATATTATGTGTTTGTTATATTTATATTTTATATTGAATTTATTATATTTTATATATAATATATTGCATTTATATATTTTTATGTGTGTTTATTATATATAATAAATATATATTACAGCTGCACTACAGATATTTCTGCATTTTTTTAAAAGATTATTTTATTTTGATGTGTGTATATGTATGTGTATGTGTTCGTGTATGTGCACATGCATGCGTGCATGCGTGCATATGAGCGTGGGTGCCCAAAGAGGCCAGAGGGCATCCGCTCCTCTAGAGCTGGAGTTACAGGCAGCAGGGTACTGGGACCCCAAGTCAGGTTTTCTCTGTGACCTGCTGAGCCTTCTTCCAGGTTCTCCCTCCCTCCCTCCATTTTTCGTGTGTTTAAATTAACTCAGTCAAAAATTGCGGATCATGACTCCGTCATTCTAACAACTCAGGAGCTTGGGAAAGGATTGCTGTAAATTTAAGAACTGCCAGAACTACGTAGCTAGTTCTAGGCTACCATGGACTGTCTCAAAATATAAGTAAAGAAACCTAACTCATTGGCAATATACTTAAAGAATAATTATGAAACTCAGAATCCCACATCCCGTAGTGCCGCGTGTAATGATTTAACCGCGGAAGGCACCTTGGCGGGTGCAAACAGAGCTCATTTGGGGGGTTTACAGGGCAGGGGATGCAGAGCCCCCTGTGAGCGAGAGCAGAGGAAGAGAAAGGGGGGGGAACGGGCTTGTTTTTTATAAGGGGACTGGACACTCGCATCACTCGCGTAGGGAGAGTGTGCTACTCAGTGGCGGCAGTGTCCTGCTAGGCTTCTAGGGCTGCAGCTCTAGCTGCCTGGTCAGCTCGGTTTATTTCCTTCCGAGACGATAGAGTTGTTGGCCTGGTGGGACCCACAGCTCCTATAGCTATGGAATTACGGGAGGTTTTTAGCATGGCCATGATTTGGTTATTGATCCTCCTTTTGTTGGAAGTCATCTTTGCTCTTTCTAGATGGCAGCGTGGGACAGAAGGATGTGGAAGGGAAGGCATATTTGGAGTCTCTATAGACCTTTAGAGATGGTCCTTGTGCCAACTGGAAGGCATAGGTGAGAGCTATTAGCTCCTCCTGTTATTAGTGTTATGTGGGCAGGGAGTGCGTGTGCCTCGACCACCTCAGTATCTGACACTATGGCATAGCCCACTTTTCGGGTCCCCTCATGTATAAAGGAGCTGCCATCTGTGTAGTGTACCAGTGTGGATGGCCACAGTGTGCCCTCCTGTATGTGCGAGGGATAGGGCAGTATTTCCTCTAGGGCTTCAATGCAAGAATGAGACAGGGGTGGGGGGTGTCATTGGTCAGGGAAGATTTGGGATGTTGAGGGGTGGGCATGATTGGGAAGTAAGTGTGGCACCTGCTGGAGAGAGAGAACCCGGGAAGGAGGCAGAGTTTGTAAACCTTTATACAGGTTGTGAGGAGAAGAGAGTGTGGGCGAACCAAAGTTAGTTTTATGGATTTGCCAATCAGGTGCCAATCATATGCAGCGTGCCCATCCTGGACAGGAGGCAAGTTGTAAACCTATTTCTAGCTAAAATGCCACTTTGGGTATTGGGGATCCCAGTCGGGAAAACCTCACCCGCTACTTGTTTGGTGGGTGTCCTGGGCATGTGCTCTAGCATGTTCCCAAACTCGCCCGTGCTCTTCGGGAAGTAGGTTGTTAATTAGAATCACATACATATGTCATGAAAGGTTAAGACTATAGGACTGGGTGATATATTGGAATTCTTTAATGAAAGAAGTGGAGTTAGACATAGATGACCCCAGCATTTTTTTTCTATTTGAGAGAATTCACTTTATGAAAAGGGGATAGGTGCACATCTAGGCCTGCCAGGTCGGCTGCTGCGGCAACCTTTCGGCAAAGGGAGAACCGTGGCTGGGTTAGGCTAGCGAGGCTGGCTACGTTAAGCTAGCTAGGGAGAGAGAGATGGAGTGCAGGTCCCACAAGGGAGGAATGAGTAGCAGGAGGCTAATGTGAGTGAACGTGGATGCCAGAATGGGTTCCTGTCACTCAAGGGCTAAAAGCCAAGCAAGACAGAGGGCACCACTCAAAAGATTCGGTCTCACTCATGAGAAGTGGCCAGAGGTGGGTGTCAGCAAAGAGAATCAACCATAGCCTTAAAGACTGTGGTGGGGATTCTCCACCTCCAAGAATACCAGAGGGGTACAAGACGCTCAACAGTCACTCCCAGCGACCCAGGGAAGCATTTACACCAACCAGGAGAAGGGGAACTTACCAGTCCTTGCCGGTGTTGGGTGACGTGCCCAGGGATCGATCAGTTTGGAAATGAGCCCATTGCAGGCAGTCCGGTACACAGACTTTGTCCATCAGCTTAAGACACCTGGGTGGGTTGAAGCCAAGGGGCTTTACAAAGTCGTACCATGCGACAGAACTCATGTGAGAGGTTTATGGGCAGGGAGGGGATGGGGAGGAGGAGTGGGGAGCACATACAGAGGCAGCCTCTGAGCACCACCAACAGGAAGAGAGAGAAGGGAGAGAAGAGCTTCCTTTTTATAAGGGGATATAGCACACGCGCATGCGGAGAGCGCTCCACTCAGTGACGATAGTCAGTGTCACATTGGGCTGACAATGATGACGTGTCCTGCTAGGTCCCCAAGGGCAGATCAGTGTAAATGCCTGAATGCTAACGCCGCGATGTATATGCTGCTTCTTTCAAACCAGCATGCCAAATGACAAGGGAAAATTTACGACCTTTCAAAACAATGCATGCATATAGTAAACGCTGAAACATCTACATACGCTATATGAGATATAAAATAGAAATTACTTTATATATGTTATACACAACCTCGTCA
>CABHPH010107831.1:0-18924 GCA_902168325.1 Peromyscus nudipes | reverse complement strand
CACACACACACACACACACACACACAGAGGCACACACACACACAGAGGCACACACACATGTGGATAGGCACACATGCACAGGCACAGACAGACATACACACAGACACACACACACATTCATATGCACAGGCACAGATACACACACATGCACACACACATATGCACATAGGCACACACCCACAGGCACAGACAGACATACACAGACACAAACACACAGACACGGACACACACACAAACATGTGTACAGGCGCGCGCGCACGCACACACACACACCATAGGTATTTCATATCCTAAGACACCCCTCTCCCAAGCTACCACCTACTCCTCATGGTCCATGTAAACTGTTCCTCTCTATGTCCTCTGTCTGAAGTTAGCTCTTCTATACCCACCCTCCTTTAAGGCCACCCTTTGTTGACAGCCTGTGCCAACAAAATGTGTCCTGGTAGACTCTTGCCGTTCCTCCGGCTACATCTCAGAGAAAATAAGAATAGGCTTAGCTCAGGAGAAATTAAGTGCATTAGCAAGATCCATGTTTCTTCTCATCAAGAACTTAATATCATAACCTCAAAGGCAGGAATAATCACAAATTTTCTATGTAAAGCATCTAGACACATTTTATCAACTTCAGTCTTCTGCTCAATTCACTGTTAACTCTTCTCCTGCAGAAATGCTTTGTATGCCTGAGACAAAATACCAGAACCATGACATCTCACCCCTGGAATGAATTAAATAGACCTGTTCCCTTAGAGGTCACTTAAGAATAGCTTTACTATCTCCGGACTTTCCAAAGATGCTGAACCAAATGGATGTTTGTCACAAGCATCTTGGAGGTGGCTCAAAACAGCCCCTAGCCACTGAGTAAAGGGTTGTCAGGTCTAGTATTTTGTTCTAAGGACATTTTGAATTTTAGATCAATGGGTGAGTTTTTAGTATAAGCATGCCCCCAGTACGGAATAACTTTAATGGTCTGCTGTACATATCACAAAACATATGGCTTATCTGGCATCCAGTGTCTCATCCAGTGACCCTAAGCTGTGCCTGTACCCATTGTCTGTGCTATCAGGCATCAGAGGCTCAGCAAGGGAACCTGTTGCCATAGCAACCACTAAGCTTGTCAATGAGTTTCACTGAGTACAGAGCCAGGCTCTTCCCAGAAGTCACATCCTCTCCAGGGTTCTAGAGAGCTTGGCCAGTACTCTGGATGCCTGGTCCTGAGGTCACTTTGGTGTCTTATGTAGCAACTGCAAGCTGGGCAGTGCCTTGAGTTCATGCTTCCATGGTTCCTCCTGTTTTTCTTTCTCCCCAGGAACGTGTTTTTCCCAGAGGAAGAAGGCAAGAGCCATAAAGCGAGTGATGAAATCAACCACCCAGTGACATTGCATCTGAGCAAGGGTGACCCTTGTGAACATGTGGGGTACAGTTTCCACATGTTCCAGAGTTGGGCTTCAGTACAACACCGTTCAGGTTAATGCTTATCTGTGGGTTCAATTACAAAGATTTATTTGGTCTTCATCTTCAGTAACGCTGCTAATGTTATTAATGGCATCAGTGAAGACATGTAGCCAGATCAATACTCACTGAAAGTGTGCAGTATTGAGAGCTTAGGTTGATGTTGCTCATTTATCCTGTAAAACATGACATTTTAAGCTGCTTTGTTTACTCACATAATTGTGAAATGCTTTGGCACGTGCGTTGCTTCCAAATTCCATAGCCGTGGCAAGCTCTGCTTTGTTTCCTCACACACAGTGCTTCTGAGACAGGCTGACAGCTGCGGTGGTCCTGTGAGGGGCTCAAGGACTCGCATTGCTGAGAACTGTCCTTTGCACAGCTTGGAAAGCTTCAACAGCCAGATTCCCTTCAGCATCAGGCTTTGTTGAACCCACAGGCCAGTTAATGCAGAGACCCCCTGGGAACTTTCTATTTCTTCTCATCATGGGTTTCCTTGAGCTAAGTCCACTGTTGACAGATCTTGTGGGAGGTGGAACAGTTTTCATGTCATTTACTTGGGCTGGTAAAAGGTCCAGGTGGAAAGGCAATGGACAGACCCTGCCTTGGGGGATTTGGGGAGTACATATCATGTTCACTGTCCTCCGTGTCTCTGAGGCACTTAGGAATCTTATCACAGACAGGCAACTTGGGCTGTCACTTTAGACTACACAGTCCAACTCCAACTCCAGTCCCATGCTAGCTGGACTTGAGGGACAATAATCATCGGCTACAGCTAGATACAGGAAGTCTTCCATGGCCAGAGGCTTGTGGTAATATCTCTCAAAGAAAGCCACTCATTCCACTGTACCACTTCATATGGGTTTAGGTCTACAAACTGTGGTGTTTCTGTAGAGGATGATAAGTTGAGGAAAACTAGAAAAGTGTGGGCTACCCTCCACATATGCTGCAAAGTGACCTGCAGACCACGCTGCTCTGTCATGTCTCTTAGCTGTTTTAAGGAGGATGACTTCATCTCCAAGTCTATGGGATGTGAGGATAATCTGGCTGCCATAGCTGTCACCCCATTGATTGATGTGGTGGCTTTGACTGATCTGGCTGGCTAGGTGGGTGTGGCCTTCCTCTCTCACTGCCCCATGTGCGTCCATCCTGAAGCTGTGTGCTTGGTTGAAGAAGATGACCTTCTCTGAAGAGAGAAAGAATGGTCTCTGGTCAAGGGTGTATGAGCAGCTGCGCTCCCCTGCTAGAACTTCCAAACAGGCTCTCAAGAAAGAACTCCTGGTGGACTTGTGTGGTACCCCTTGGGTCCAGCACAGAAAGCCTAAAGAATAAAGTCAGCCAAGAAAGAAAAGAGACACAGCTCCGAGTGACCCTAAGGCAGCTTGATTTGTACATACTGGTGGTCAAATCAACCCTGTAAAAACGTGTGTCTCTTTCTAGTGACTCCTTCAATCCCTCGTATCTTTAAAGCTGGGGGAATTAGGAGTGGTACTTTTGGACTGGGGAATTCACGATAAGAGGTGACCTTATTAAGTGACCTTTGACCTTCACAGTAGTTAGAGCACAGGCTTCCCCTTGCAGCTTCCTGAGCCTAAGTGCAAAGAGAAGGATGAGGGGCCCTGAATGCTTGAGCTCACTGGGGCCCATCAGAGGCATCAATGAAAAAGATTGGTTCTATTCCAGATGGTCCTGAGGCCCACAGTGGAGGAATTTTAATTTGTGTATTGCTGAGTGACACCCTCTACTGACTCCAAGTGACCCATCCTTTGTTTCCTGGCAGCCAGGTTACAGGATAAAAGAGAATTTGTCTTATGTCCAGTATGGTCCCTTATGAAAGGGAAGGATGAAAAGAAGCAGAAACACACCCACCCACCCCCACTGAAATGAGAGCTGCCAGGATCACCTTGGATCTGCTGGAATGGACAGACTACCCTGGAATGAGCATGTTCATTCATTTGCCCTGCAAGTATTTATTGAGGACCTCGAGACAACCAGGCGATAGCGACTCAGGCCCTGCTGCACAGGCATTAAAATATGGCTGTTGAATGATTAAATCAGAGCTGGATCTTTGGAAGGAAACAAGGACCATTCTATTATAGTATTTACCAAAGAAAATAGCAAATACTTTTAGGCTTCCTCCAGGGAAACCTGATTCCTGCCCCCGCACTTCATAAAATGTGCGTCCCCATGCCTTCCTTCAGTCCTCTGGGAATCAGCCGCCTTCTTCCTGTGTAGATAGGATCAGCCCCCGACTGTGGAAAACAGGGCAGGCATTTGGCACAGCTCTCAAGGTAAAGCCATGTGCAGACGAGGCCAAAGAGAAAGGAACCTAGTGGCTCTGAGGCTATGGCCCTGGGGAGCTCTGCTGACCTCAGTTTGGAGGCTGGCCGTGCATGCGTGGGTCGCTACATCAACAAATAAATGCCTTTACCCTTTCCTCTCTGGGGCTGGCATCTTTCAGGGTGGATGGTCTTTCTAGGCTTCAACACAGAATCTGGGGGCTTGGCAGTGGGAACTCAGAGGTAATAGAAGAAAGTAAGAACCTAAGCTGGGTGCAATTTATAACATTGTGGGCCTCTATGGAAGTGTGGCTGCATGTCCTCTTAAATCACACAGGAAGGAGGCCTAGAAAAATGGCAGCCTGAGAGGCCAGTGAGATGGCTCAGTGGGTAAGGCCCTCTGTTGCCAAGTCTGACAACTTGAGTTTGATCCCCAGGACCTACTTGGTAGAAAGGGAGAACCAACAAGTTGTCCTCTGACCACCTCAGCCCCCCAACACGCAGAAGTTGTTGTTTTGAGACAGGGTTTCTCTGTGTAGCTCTGGCTGTCCTGAAACTACCTCTGTAGACCAGGCTGGCCTTGAACTCAGAGATCCGCCTGCCTCTACCTCCCTAGGACTGGGATTAAAGGCGTGCACCACCACCGCCCAGCTTCACATACTAAGTTTTGAAAATGCAACATGTGAGGACTGTAACTCTAGGGGTGGGGACAGGCAGAGGGCCCTTCTGGTGGCTGTCATCACTACTCATCCATGCCTTGTACATGACTCATGCCCATTCTCTGCTCTCAGTCCCAGAAAGAGTGACCAAGAGTAAACTGGGAAATGAGGCATGAGTGAGTCCAATCACTGAAGCAAGTCGATGACAGGGGACTCGCCTTTGTTAGGTAAGCTAACACAGAGGGTGAACTGTCCCTCTGGCCTAGGCAGGTAATAGTCCTCTTGTACCGGAACCTGCAGTACTCACTGACAGTATTCAAAATAGTGTGTTTTTGTCTAAAAGAAGGGTTCTGGCCAGGCGGTGGTGGCACACGCCTTTAATCCCAGCACTCGGGAGGCAGAGCCAGGCGGATCTCTGTGAGTTCGAGGCCAGCCTGGGCTACCAAGTGAGTTCCAGGAAAGGTGCAAAGCTACACAGAGAAACCCTGTCTTGAAAAACAAACAAACAAACAAACAAACAAACAAACAAAAAAAGGGTTCTGCAAATGTGCCTTTTGGGGCCGAAGCAACCACAGCAGCATCTGCTAACTTGTCGGAAATGCAGTTTGGGACCCCACCTCAGACCTCCCAAGTCAGAGGCTCCAGGCAGGACCCAGAGAGCCATGTTTGAATAAGCTCTGGGAGCTCCTGGTGCACATTCAAACATGGAAGCCACTGCTCTCTACATACCACCTCCCTCCATGGGTTCCACAGCTACCTGTATCAGGCCGCACAAGCACTACTGCATAGACAGAACCCAGGTGCAGCCAGGAGCTGAAGGTGTGATGCTCCTGGGGGCCCAACTGCCACTCTCTAGACTTTCTCCTCTTAATTTTGCTTCAGTGCCATGGTGTGTGGAAGACAGAGGGGCAGAGATGCCCAGAGCCTGTTGTTGTTTGTTTTTTGGCTCTTTTGAGGGTCTTGCCAAAAGAGCAAAAACAAACAACAATGTTTTGGTGTACCGACTTGGGACTTGAATAACTAGAGTCTGAGAAAGCTGAACAACAAAAAAGGGATATGTCTCCTTTAAGAGTTTTGACAGGACAGTTTCTGCAGGTCAGTGAGCTCTTGAGCAACCAGTATGTGAAGTAAGAACAAAAAAACTAAGTAAAAACACCTGCCACAGTGCAAGCATTGGTATTCTAGAGCTCTAGGAAGGTTGAATGCAGTTCCTGGTCAGACAAACCTCCACAAGAATGGCTGCGAGTCTCATGCTTAGCTTTCACAACCCGAGAAGCGGGCAGAGCCATCTGAGAGCTGCATGCGGAGAATTCAGGTGTACCTTAGCAGTCTAAAGTTTGCTCATGCAGTCAAAAAAGACTAGAGATACACAGTAAAAGAGATCCAGATGAAAAGAACCTCTAAACAGGTTACAGTGTATTTAACAATGTGCATAGGCTTAAGAAACAAAGAAAAGGGGTATAGTCATAGACAAAAAATGAATAGTTTATTAAATAAAGTCTATAAAGAGAGAGCAAAAGAAAAAAGCCAGGTAAGATGGGAAATACACAGGGAGTCTGGATCTCATATGGTATTGTGTTGGTTTTGAATTTTTTTGAATGCTGCAGAGCAAAGGACAGCTGCAAAAGAGACCTGGAATTGAAAGAGGGACTGTTGAAATAAACCAGTCTGTATACTTCAGGAATTCTTTAGCTTTTAAAAAGTAAAAAATATATATTTGTCAAATGGACATCAAAAATGCTTTGGAGAAGAGTTTTTGCTTTTGTTCCCACAGGAGAAGAGAGGTTATGGATGGATTCCTTCAGGAATGGTATTGATCAGGTTTGATCAGGCAAGACCTCCTGAACCTTGACAGGTGATTATCTATCAGCAAAGGTTACTGCTGGTATTCCCAGGACTTGGTCATTATCTCAAATTTTTTTCTCTGGGACCCATATTCCCCAGAGATGGGGGATATGGGTGATTTTTGGTTATTTTGTGGGTTATGGATGTTTGTTATCATTTAGGGGAATATATAGAATATTGATATAGATTTAAAGTTATTTTTGTTATACTGTATATATGTTCTTACTCTTGTTTAAAGGATTTTTGAATATTGATAAAAATGTGTTATTTTTTTGTTACAACATATTGTATATATGTTTCAATTCTTACCAAATGTAAGGTAAAATTCTAGTTTTTGAAAGCTGTTATTATAAACTATATAATCAGGATAGTCATGAAACATAGGTTAGTGTTTAGTCATTTATAACATCAAGTTTGTAGATATGTTAGGTATGCTTTCCAGATCATATAGAGATACATTTTAGACAGATATATGGTCTGTCTAAACCTACAAAATATGGCATTTAAAATGTTTTGTTAACATAAAGTTTTTCATGACAATGAGACACATCTGTTCCTGGCAGCATCAAATACTTCAGAGATGATGGACACTGAAGAAACTCCTTCTGGAGTTTGCTTTCCTTGTGGCAAGGTTAGCCACTGGGCCAAGAAACTGCTTTTGCCTTGACTGTTTGACTATGTGCTGTGCAGACTGGACAATGCAGGTCCCACAGGAAAGTGACTGATGAACTTTGCCAAAACAAGGTAGGATGGTCCTTCAGGGTTCCTGCTTCACAGAAGAAACTGCCAGACATTTTGCAGGACACAGAGGAAAGTGACTGACAAACTTTGCCAAAGCAAGGCAGGACAGTCCAAAATTCCTGCTTCACAGAAAAATCTGCCAGATATTCTAGGCCTGTAGGCTGAAGATGGATGCCCCAACATAGCAGAGGAACTTTGGGTTACTGTCCAGGTAGCCAAATGTCTCTGTTGTCAAATAATATTACATTCTTCTGGGTCTTTGATGGAGTTGAAGACTAAATAGTTATAGTTGCAGTTGTCCTTAGTTGTGATAGAAAGTGAGGTGTAAAACTTTGGAGTCACTAAGATGGATGGATGGTGGAGTGCTTTCTCTGAATTTGCTAAATGTAAATGGACTGAATATTGTAAATTCTTACTTGATAACTGCTTTTGTTGTATGTAGTTTTACTATGTTAAAGTTAAAACCTTTATTTTTATTTAGACAAAAAGGGGGAAATGTTGTAGAATATTATTTTAAGGTGCGTTATTTTTGTTTATGTTGCAATTGTTTAACTCTGTGAAGCTGTGTTACTGTTCCTGTCTAAAACACTTGATGGTCTAATAAAGAACTGAATGGCCAATGGCAAGGCAGGAAAAAGCATAGGTGGGGCTGGCAGGCAGAGAGACTCTATAGAAGGAGAAATCTGAGAGGAAAAGAGAAGGAGCAAGAGAAGGAGGAGGACATCAAGGGCCAGCTACCCAGCTACACAGCAAGCAACAGAGTAAGAGTAAGATTTACAGAAGTAAAGAATGGGAAAAAGCCAGAGGCAAAAGGTAGATGGGACAATTTAAGTTAAGGAAAGCTGGCAAGAAAAAGGCCAAGCTAAGGCTGGGCATTCATAATTAAGAATAAGCATCCTTGTGTGATTTATTTAGAGCTGGGTGGCAGCCCCTCCAAAAGGTAAACAAAACAAGAGCCTGGGTATGCTAGAGACCTGATGGGTGGGCCATCTTCCCTAGGATCCATGATTCTTCCTCTCAGGAACAGGATGGGAAGGAGAGCTCAGAAAGCTATATCAAGATCAGAGAAGGGGAAGGTGGTGGATTTTCACCATAAGATCAAAGTTAGGCCTGCTAAAGGGGACAGATCTCTTGTTCTCAACAAAGGACTGCCTTTGGCAAAGACAGCATCTAATATATTAGGTCACCAGACACATAAAAAGAGAGAAGCAATTTGGCTGGGGTGGGGATTTGGACAAATGTCCACTCTCTTTCACCATTAAGATTCTGAGTCTCACAGTGGGCATGGTGGCACAGGCCTTAATCCCAGCACTTGAGAGGCAGAGGCAGGTGGGTCTCTGAGTTCGAGGCCAGCCTGGCCTACAGAGCTAGTTCCAGAACAGCCAGGGCTACATAGAGAAACCCTGTGTTGAAAAACAAACAAACAAACAAAAAAAGGGCCTGACTCCCTCCTGCCCTGCAGTGATATTTCTATACAAAGAAAGAAGCATCGAGACTCACAGAGAAGCCCATGGAAGCTCACATGGAACAGCTAAGTATGGACTTGCAGTTATCTGAGGGTGGAATTCCGTGGACTGAGTTTGAAGAAGGCGGAAAAGGGATGCAATTAGGGGTAACATGGAGTCCAAAGGCAGGAGATGAGAATGGGTCACCTCCTCTGAGTCCTGATGCTCTTGAGGAATGTCACAGTCTGAGGAGGCCCCTTGTCCTCATGACACTAGCTCAGGTCCACCATTATCCCTGGCACAGCAGCCCCCTTCTGCAGGGGTTACCTCCAAGACCCCTTATTGATCCCTGAGATGGCAAGCAGCACTCAGCTCTCCTGGTGCACCGTACATATACATGCATAGCCATGGCAAAGTTTAATTCCTAAATTAGGCGCAGGCAACTAACAACAATGCCAATAAAATGGAACAACTATAACAATAGGTTGTGATAAAAGTCACGTGAGCATTCCAGGTCCGGAGATCCCTGGTCGATTAGTTGCTGTTCTTATTTCTATGATGAAATAGCGACAAAGGCAACTTGAAGTTACGCAAACGCCGTCTTTATCTCTCCCGCTCTTCTCGTGAGGTTGTAGGATGGTACATCTTCACGACGAGATGGAATAAAGGGAACCATACAGGCACTGAGCCAAAGCCAAGGCGCTGTCAACCTTTTGACAACACATCAGAAGGGGAACCATTGGGCCAGGATGATCTGATCAAAAAGCAACTTAAGGCAGAAAGGATTTTTGTTATGTTTTGGTTTTAGTTTTGCTCATATTTCAAGTTTACGGTGTATCTTGAGAGGGGAGTTCCAGCGGCAGGAGCTTGAGGCATCTGGTCACGTGGCATCCACTGCCAGGACACAGAGCAGTGGATGCTGGTGCTCAGCTTACCTTTCCTGGTATGCAATCCAGGACCCCAGCCCGGAGACTGGTACCTTCCTGTGTGTGCTTCTTCTCATTTCAATTAATCCAATCAATGTAATTCCTCACAGGCACACCCAGAGGCCACTGTAATCTAGAGGGTTCCTCCCGGCTGTGCCTGGGACTTTGCCTCCTAGGCAGTTCTAGGTCCTGATGAGTCAGCAATCAATATTAACCATCATAGGCAGTTGTCTGGAAGTCACTTAGCAGGAGGTGGCAGCTGAGCTCATGGGATATGGAATGAGAAAGAATATGAGATTTATCAGACACGTTTTTTAATAATTTAATTTTGTGCTCATTGGTGGTTTTTCATCTCTGTGAGGCACATCTTGTATAAGAGTGTCAGAAGTCCTGGAAATGGAGTTACAGACAGATGTGAGTTGCCATGTGGGTGCTGGGAATTGAACCCGGGGCCTCTGGAACAGCAGACAGTGCTCTCAACCGCTGAGCCATCTCTCCAACCCCTAGACATGTTTTATGTATAGTTAATATGACATTGTGTTGTGTGTTGTAAAGCTTATGAGAAGTAGAAATGAACCATTAGGACACTGAAAAGAGTTATAAATAGAAATTATGATATAGTCTGCATACCGCCTGTGAGATGGTCCTGTGTCTCCAGCAGGGTACCTGTACTTCTCTTTGTCTGTCATGAGCTGCTAGGATAGGCTGGTGTCTCCTGTGCCAACAAGAATCATGTTATGTGCATAGCTGGTGCTCAGCAAATATTTGTGAAAGGAACAAATAAACACGTCACCCAGGAATGTTCTAGAAGAGAGGTAATGTCACAGTGCAGCCAGTGGGTTGGACTTTGGAATGGGCCAGACTGCAGCTTGTGCTCGAATCCTGTCTTCCACTGTCCCAGTGAGGCAGGTCCCCCAGTTAGCTTCTTCCAGCCTCAGTGTTCTCTGTTGTGTGAGATTTTGTTTGTGTTCTGACAAATAAAGCTTGCCTGGAGATCAGAAGGTGGAGCTAGTCACTAGCTAGCCATAGAAGCCAGGCAGTGGTGACTCACATCTTTAATCCCAGCACTTGGGAGGAGGAAGCAGGAAGATCAGGAGTTCAAGGCCACCCTGGGTCACATGAGATTGAACCAGTCTAAAAGAGAAATAGCTGGGCAGTGGTGGCTCACACCTTTAATCCCAGTACTAGGAAGGTGGAGACAGGATCTCTCACCCCACCCCCCATTCCGTCTGAGATTTCATAGAGGTAAGAAATCTCTAGTGGCTGCTGCTCTGCTTCTCTGATCTTTCAACTTTCACCCTAACAGCTGACTCTGGGCTTTTATTGATAAGAGTTCTGTTCTCCCCTTCATAAATGATACAAGCCGGTGGCTTCTCACCAGCTACTTTGAAGGCAGGAAACAGCAGAGTAGCTATGGAGGCAAGATTAGGAAACATGACCCACGCTCACTGGGCACTAACAGGAGCGGCAGAGCTCCAGGCTATTTAACGCATGTTCTTAGAGGGTGGCCTCTTCTAGGAGGGCAGAGGAGAAAAGTGAGTTTTGACAGTCACAGTAGCTGGAACAGTAGCTTGGAGGCTACCCATGTGACTTCCCATTGTGTACAGAAGCGACAGAGAGGAGCTGTGACTCCTCCAAAACCACAAAGGGAAGATTAAGGCAAGACAGGACCCAGAGTGTCAACTTTGACCCCACCTGCATGTGGGATTCCTTGTGGTGGATTTCCATTCCCAAACTGAGTGCACAGAAAACTAAGGCATGCTCAGGTGGTCCCCTCCCCTGCCTCTCCTCCCCTCCCCATTCTTTTTAACAAAACTTATTAAGTTTGCTTCATTATAAAGCAATACTTCTAAAACTCAAAAGATATAGAAAAATGAAATTATGTACATGTCTGCTAAGTGCAATGATAATCTGTATTCCTATCACTGCATGTTCTTCTAGTCTTACATTGTATGTAAATAGCATGTGTGTGGTATGAGTACATATGCATTTGTGTGTGCATGTGGAGGCCAGAGGTCAATGTTGGGTGTCTTATTCAATCCCTCTCAACCTTAGATAGGTTCTCTCAATGAAACCGGGGCTCACCAATTCAGCTAGGCTGGCTGGCCAGTGTGTCCCAGGGATCTGCCTGTCTCTTCCTCCCTAGCGCTGGGACTACACACACACACACACACTGCATCCACCTCTACTAGCATTTTAAGACCATAAATAACATCTGTTATATACGGAATATATAAATTAGTTTAAAATTTTAAATCATATTTATTTATTTATTTGTTTATTTAGTGTGTGTGTGTGTGTGTGTGTGTAGTTGGGAGGACAGCTTGGGGGAGTTGGTTCTCTCCTTCCACCGTGTAGTGGGGCGGGGGGGGGGGGGGGGGGGGAGCTGGGAAGTCTTGCCTTTGACCTTGAACCACTCAGCCATGAGGACTTGAGCCCAGCAGGGTCTAGTGGCTCTACCACATATGAGACCAAGAGGGGATGATGTCTGCATTCAGAAGACCTGAGAGCCAGGTCATAGTGACCTCTCCACAGGACCAGCCAGCCCTTGAACTCCAGCTTTCGTTTCACTTCTTTGAAAAGGGATCAGTAGCTCGCCTCACAGGATAGCTACCAGGCAAGTGAGCTGCCAGCTCAGTCTGAATCTTGGTTTATTGGATTCACCAGAACCTTCAGAAGCCAGCAACAGGAAATCCATCCCAACAAAACTTAAACCATAAAGAGAATTTATTAGCTCACAGGATGGCAAAGTCCAGACCCAATGACCCAAGAGGGACACAGAACCTGAAGGACATGGCTACAGGCCTCAGTGGTTGTTGTCCTACCTGCCTACAGTTCTGGTCACCCCTTCCTAGGGAACATTCTTTCCAGTACTTCCCAGACCTTCACACTGAGGACAGTACCCCTAATGCTGGTAACCCCAAGAGAAAACACATTGGCCTGATTGTTCTGCAGAGGTCCAAGTGGCTAGGCCTGGCCCACACCCTCCTGTCTCAATGGGCATCCACTCACTTCCTAGGCTGTGAGTGGTTGAGGGTGGTATTCCCAAGAAGACTCAGGGGTGCTTTCATAAGAGAGAGGTAGACTTGTGGAGAGGGTAAATAGCAGCTCTGTACTTCATACAACACCATTTCCACTGTGGCTAGAGGTTCTCAGAGCAGGAAGCCCAGCAGCCCCTGTGGGCTTGATATTCATGATCTATTGTGATGTGGCCAGAATTTTCCCTGGCCACTCTCTCCTCCTGTGAGCCATGCACTAATGCATTTCTTTCAACTACCTATAGAAAGAACCACACCCTCAGGCACTCAATCCTGGTGACCATGAACTGGGAGGAGGCTGGCCTTCAGTGACCTCAGCAGGTGACTCATCTCACCTTCACGGCCATGGTCCAAGGTGTATTACAGTCTCAGGCCCAATTGAAGTGTCCCATGGAAAGAGCAGAGTGGGTGGGAGAGCCAGTGGCAGGGGGAGGGCAGGATCTGGGACGAGGAGAGGTTGAACGTGACAGCTTTGAGATGGGGCTGGAAACCCCTATCCAGTCTCAACACCCAGGGCCCTGTCCATGTTCAGCAGGGAAGGAACAAAGACGTGCAGTACAATGTCTCCCATCAGCCCTGGGACTTGAGAGGCCAGGAGGGGCAGGTGCCCATTGGATCCACCCTGCTGTGTGTCCTGCAAGGGCATCCTGCTTTCTGCTCTTGTGTTTGCACCTAGTCCCTGTCCTGAAGGCTTCCAAGCCACCCGGCAGGAAGTCAGTCCAAGCAGGGCAGTGAAGATGTGTCAGTAGCAAGGCAAGGCTCTGCTCCCCTTTAGAGGTGAGAAAGTCAGGGCTCGGTACTATGGAGACAGTGGTAAGGGTGCTAAGGAAGAGGAAGGTGGGGCAAGGAGCCTGAGGCCCTTCCAGGAATTGAGGACACCACAGATATACGCGGCATAGGCAGGACACCTGCTGCGAGAGGTCAGGTGTTGATCTAGGTGTTTGTGGGAAATCCCGGAAGTGGACAAGGGTGCACTTCCAGGGGTTGGCTCTGCTATGGATGGAGTACAAAGACACAGGACAGGAGGGGAAGGCAGGAGTACTGAGAGAGCTGTGAGGAAACCTGTTGTCAGTCAGGGAGTGCTCTCTCTCTCTCTCTCTCTCTCTCTCTCTCTCTCTCTCTCTGTGTGTGTGTGTGTGTGTATGCATCTGTCTGTCTGTGTATATACTGCAGGCAAGACAGGACATAGGCTCCCTAAAAGAGGAATGGAATGTGAGGCTGCTGTGGAGACCCCCAGGCTCTCCACATGCACTTGGAGGGAGATGATGCCGGCTGTGGAGAGGACCTGGACTTGGAACCATAGCCACCACAGGTCTGGAAGGAGACTATACCAGTTGTGGAAAGGTTCTGGGCCCAGACAAGGCAGAACCTCCAAACAAAACAAGTTGGGTACATCCAGGGAGGGGCCAAGAGGAAATCACTGCTGAACACATAAGAAAGGCACATCGCCAGTGATGGTGACCTGTGAGTTGAGTCACATGAGGACACACAGGCCGGAGCTAAGAAGGTAACCCCTCTTTGGATCACAAAGTCCTGCACCTAAGGTGTGCAGGGGAGTAATCCAGCCATGTAAGGTCCTGGGGGGCAGAGTCCTTCTTCAGAGCTGGATCAAGACAGCCACACCCATGGCATCCTTGGTCAGCTTCCAGATGGATCTGTATGACTTTCTGAGCTCCAGAGCTTTATGTGTAATGTTGGGGACAAGGAAGACCTGAGGACTCCTTGGAAGATCTTTCCCGGCAGGTTTAGCCATGTCATCCCCGCCCTGGCTTTGCACTATGGAGGCCGGAGAGATGTCACCACCAAGAAGAAGTGACCTACACAGTAGAAATGCGACAGGAAAGATGATGTTAAATATTAGAGAAAAAGATCTCTAGGTGAGTTCATACCCACTGAACTTAGTAATTCACTGCTGGCCCTCAGCCTAAGACAAAGGGCTTTTTGAGAAAAAAAAATCACTATTTAATAAGTACATTAATGACATTTGCACCACTCCACCCCAGCAGATGGTTAAGTAACTCCTGTTTGCCCCCACAGCTATTTCTGAGATGGAGAAGAAAAGTCCCTTCCATGTGTAATGATGCACATAGTAGAACAATTGATACACTTCGGGCTGTTGTTGGTGCTGCTTTGAGGTAACAATCATGCTTATTGGGAAAGAATTAGGGCAAGTAGAAAATTCAACACATTTCAATAGTGATACGGAATGATGGGAATTCAATAAAAATATATCTTTCCCAGTAGAGTTAAAGCACAGTAAATCGTAGAAACAAGCACCATGTTAGAGAGACCAACTGTGGTTCTCTCTCCACTCCCCAACCTTGAGACAGCAAGGCCCATGGGCCACCAGTTCTCTCTGTGCAGTACTGAGAGCATTCAGGAGCTTGCTGAATGTGTGCCTGCAGAGGTGACCCCCTCTACTCACAGGGGTGACAATGAGCCCATGGGCTGGGGGTATGACCTGAACCTGAATGGGCACAGTGCAGAGAGGGCAATCTGGACCCCTGTCCCCAAGGAAGAGGCAGCTGAGGGAGTGGACATGGGAGATGTGTGGGAGAGGCCTGTGGGAGTTTCTCCTTTCCTTGCCAGATGACCCGCACTGGGTAAGACCAGGAGCTAGCACAGCAGAGCCAGATCCCGAAGAAGTCATCATGAAAGACAACTGAAACGATCATGGGCGTGTGCCAGGCCCTGCCACATCCCAGAGAAAATGGAGAGCAGCCGGAAGCATACAGAACACTCTGGTGCTGTAATACGGCCCATTTGTCACATTGCGTTTCCTTGGCGGGGCCTGGGGGCAGTGATGGTGGTGGTGGTGGTATGTGTCTGAGTGTTGAGAGGTAAAGACAGGCTGGGGAGAGACAGTGGCAGCTGGGAGGCCTAGAGGAAACCCATGCTGGAGGGCCCGAAGTGCAGAGCAGTGGAGAGCAAACGGTGGTCTTGTAGCTGGGCCAACAGGGCCCACCAGTGGCCACAGCTTAGCTTGGATCTTTGCTTAGGGAGAACTTACCAGACTGGCTGTGGTGGTGGCAGCAGCAGGGATTGTAGTTTTCAGAAGGAAGGCTTTCTAAAGGGCAGAGATGGATGAGGCATCCCACCACGGGCTCCAGATGTGATTTGCCTATAGCTGTGGCTCATAGACTGTGCACAAGAGCCTCCCCCCCCCCACATACCTGGGGTGCCTAGACTCTATACCTGGCTGTGGTGTTTCTGCTACTTTCCAACTCTCTGACTGACCAAGTTATTGCTTCTCTCTATGCCCCAGTTTTTCTTCGTCTTAAAGAAAAGTGTATTATTCATCATGTGTATGCATATGTGTCTGTGTCAGAGTATGTACACATGAGTGCAGTTGCCCATGGAGGCCAGAAGAGGGTGCGAGATTCCCTGGAGTTGAAGTCACAGGTAGTTGTGAGTCATCCAACATGGGTGCTGGGAACTGAACTCCAGTCCTCTGCAAAAGCTGTACTCACTCTAAATCACTGAACCATCTCTCTAGTCCTCTAGCCTCAGGTTCTTCAAATGTAAATCAGAAGTAATAATAACATCATCTTTCATTGGGTTGTTTAGAGGATTAAATGAATTGCCATTGTTTTGAGTGCTGACTGTTGGAAATGCATTAAATAAAAGTATAAAATAGTGTGGGTTATCTCCTCTTGAGTTGTTGTTGCTGAGGGAAGCCAAGGGCCCCCAAAACAATACAGACTATCACCCGTGCTCTTGCTTTTACTCTAGAACTAGATGACAAGATCATATCACCGAACACACCATATACTTGAGTTGCAGGACATAGAGAAATCAAATCCAGCTAGTCCTCATAGTGCTAAAAGGTACTAAGTCCTGTGCAAGCAGTTGGGGGAGGAAAGCCATTAATAGTCTCACCTAGCTGTGAACCCTGAGAGTTACACCACCAGCCAGTAGTGGCATGACTATTGTGGGGGTAAGCAACTGTTGTGGGATATTAGTTAAAGGTGTGTTTCATTCTTTTATGTCACATTTGTTTAACTTTGCTAAGTTGTGTTACTTTGCCTGCCTAAAACACCTGATTGGTCTAATAAAGAGCTGAACGACCAATAGCTAGGCAGGAGAGGGATAGGCGGGGCTGCCAGGCAGAGAGAATAAATAAAAGGAAAGAACAAGAAGAGGAGGAGCGAAAGGAAGAGAGGCGGATGCTAGGGGCCAGCCACCCAGCCAAACAGCCGGACATGGAACAAGAAGGAAAGAAAAGATCTACAGAAATAGAAAAAGGTAAAAGCCCAGAGGCAAAAGGTAAACGGGATAATTTAAGTTAATTGGCTAGAAATAAGCCAAGCTCAGGCCGGGCATTCATAAGAAAGAATAAGTTTCCATGTATTTATTTGGGAGCAGGGTGGCGGGCCCCCAAAAGAGCAAAGAGTAAAAACAACCAACTACAACTAACCACTTTCTTATTGGCTTTTGGGCCTGCTCCACAGGAGGAATTCAAACCAGGTACTATAAACCTGGTCAGAAGCCCATGACCAGGGGGGTCATAGGCCCTGGAGAGGAACCTGCTACTGTTGTTTGGCTAGATGGACATGGTGTCAAAGTGCCTTCTGAGGATTTGTTTCTACCATCAGTGCTATTCTCAACCTTTGTCAGAGAAGCTTCTGTTTGCAGTGGGTGATGGGCAATACAGAGACTCAAGTGGTCAAAGCGCTGAGAGTAAGAGGCTGTTGAATACCAAGTACTGGGGCTGGAGTGATGGCTCAGTGGTTAAAAGCACTGGCTGTTCTTTCAGAGGACCTGAGTTCAATTCCCAGCACCCACACGGTGGCTTAAAACAGTCTGTAACTCTAATAACAGGGCGTCCAGCCCCATCTTCTGGCCTCTGGATGCACTAGAAATGCATGTGCATAGACACATATGCAAGTAAAAATACCCAGACACAAAAGATAATAATAGAATGCTAAGTACTAACCAGGACATCTACATCACCCTCTCCAAGGCTCTAAGATCATTACAGAAGAGGGGAGGAAAAGGTGTGAGAGCCCAAGGGTGGGAAGGAGTACCATGAAATGCTGTCTTTTGGCTATACCATGGTTTCTGCATCATGAACTCACAGCAGCAGTGGCTACCTGCACAAGATTGGGCCCATCAACATTCCATCATGGACAAGGGCGGGGCTCATCAGGCCCCACCTCTCCCTGAGGAGCCATAGGCAATTAATGGTTGCCGAGGCAGAGAGAGTCATATTCCTTCATGGTCTAGCCACTGGTAAGTTGTTTTTGCTCAAGTAAATAACTCCCCACCCAGGCTCATGCAGGCAACCCTAATTAAATTCGGTGGGTCACAAAAAACCCAAAGCTGAATAGCAGTACCAGAAAGAAAGGTTTAAAAGTAGGAGGGGGCTTGATGGGAGCAAGAAGGGGTTTAGTGCAAGCTGGGGAGGGAATAAGAAGATAACAGGAGTGAGGAGATATGACCAAAGTGTGTATGTGTGTGTGTGTGTGTGTGTGTGTGTGTGTGTGTGTGTGTGTGTGTGTGTTTATATATATAGGAAACTGTGAAAGAATAAATGAGAAATGGTTAAGATAGTAAAACATATACCACAAAATATAAAATAGTCATTAGGGTGCCCTGGAAGGAGAGCAGGTTGCCCATGGGTGACAGAGAGCTTGAGTCCTTGCATTAGGAGAGTTTCTCCAACTAGGGAGAGACACTCATCAGAGAACCCCTGAACCCTGTCTTCGTTGGCGTATGCCACCAGGGAGCCAGTCAGCCAGAGTTAATTCATGATCACACTCAGGTACAAGTACCCAAGAAAAGTTCATCAGCTACTGCAGGTGTGAGCTGTGTAGCCCATGGACTGACAGACCTACCATCAAGGCCATAGCCAGTCACCAATGGGAATAGCCAGTGTCTCCGGGAACTGATGTGAGTAAGAGCAATGGCCAGGGACTTTAGGAATTAGGAAGTCATTTCTGATTTGCTGAAATCTTTGGGTGTCACTTCAATTTAATTACATTTTGTGTGAGTGTGTGTGTGTGTGTGTGTGTGTGTGTGTTTCCAGACACCCTTTTCTTGACTTTAGTGTCTATCCTGGGCATTGAGTCTGCATAGCCACCTCCCAGTTGCCCATCTTAAAAAATAATTCCTTATTTTAATTAAAAAAATTAAAATACATTTATATCATTTATTGTCCTTCCCCTTACTCCCTCCAGCTCCTCCCACATCATCCTCTGCTCCCTCTCAAATTCATGGCTTCTTTTTCTTTAATTGTTGTTACACACACACACACACACACACACACACACACACACACACACACACGCCTAAATAAATCCAACCTGCTCAGTCCATGTGGTGTTACTGGTGTGTATGATTTCAGGACTGACCAAATGGTGTTGGATAACTGAGTATGAGGCTCATCCTTGGGGCTCCCTCTGTTTCTCCCTCTCTTGGCATTCCTTAGTTTCTATGTTCTTTGTCTACGGGTAGGGCCCTGGGAGATTTCCTCCAGCTGTATTAGCAGGTCTACTCGTGTCCTTGTTCAGGTCTTGTTTAGGCAGCCATGTTGTTGGGTGTCA
>CABHPH010107827.1:0-14150 GCA_902168325.1 Peromyscus nudipes | reverse complement strand
GTGATTGGGTAAAACCAAAACTTATTATAAGCCACAGTCATCCTAGGTCTCCCCTGCTAGGTAGCCTCCCTGGAGCTGTGGGTTGCAGTCTGATTGTCCTTTGCTTTATATCTAGTATCCACTTATGAGTAAATACATACCATGTTTGTTCTTCTGAGTTTGGGTTATCTCACTCAGGATGATATTTTCTAGTTCCATCCATTTGCCTGCAAATTTCATGATGTCATTGCTTTTCTCTGCTGAGTAGTACTCCATTGTGTATATGTACCACATTTTATTTATCCATTCTTCAGTTGATGGGCATCTAGGTTGTTTCCAGGTTCTGGCTATTATGAATAATGCTGCTATGAACATAGTTGAGAATGTATCTTTGTGGTATGATTGAGTATTCCTTGGGTATTTGCCCAAGAGTGGTATGGCTGGGTCTTGAGATAGATAGATTCTCAATTTTCTGAGAAACCGCCATACTGATTTCCACAGTGGTTGTACAAGTTCGCATTCCCACCAACAGTGGAGGAGTGTTCCCTTTGGAGCTGGAGTTTTTTTTAGCCACTCAATGTGGGTGCTGGGACCTGAACTCAGGTACTCTGAAAGAGCAGCAAGTGCTCTGAACAGCAGATCCACATCTCCAGCCCCTCCAAATTTTAGTGGGTTTGGAGGACACTTTCCCAGAACCCAAATCCTCTCCTGGACATTGTAAACTTGGTGGTATGCTTGTCAAATGGCAGCTGGTTTAGTAACCATAAATTCTTAGTAACGGTAAGTTCATAGTTAGGCGTCATCCACTTTTTTCTTTGGGATAGGGCCTCTCACTAGCCTGGAACCTACCAAGTAAGGTCGGCTCTCTGGCCAGCAAACCCAGGGATCCACCTGTGTCTGCTGCCTTATGCTGTATTACAAGCCCATGCCACCACAGCAGCTTTTGTTTTATGCGGATTCTGGGGACTGACCTGAGGTCTTCACGCTTTCAAGGAAACATTTACTGACTGAGCTACCACCCTCTTTAGCCCTTCTGTAGTATTTTTTTTCTAATAAAAATTTCTAGAAGCTGTAGAAAAGTGAAATACGTAGACACTAGTGTTTATATAGTTGTACACACTACATGATTAGGAATAGGCTTACTTTATTTTTTTGGAGTCAGGGTCTCTTGGGTGGGCCATGAACTCTCTGTGTAGCTGAGGATGATCTTGGATGTCTGATACTCCTGCTTCCACATCCCTGGTGCTGGGATTACAGGCGTGTTCGCCCACCACATTCAGTCTTACGCTGGAGAGCTAAGCCCAGGTTTCTTTCATGCTAAGCAAGCACTTTAAAAGCTCAGCTAAATTCCCAGTCCTTCCCTCCTCCTGCCCCTTATTGTGTTTGTGGTTTTTGAGACATGGTCTTGCTGTGTATCTCTGGCTGCCTAGAACTCACCATGTGGTTGAGGTTGGCCTCAATCTAGGGGAAATCCTCCTGCCTTGGCCTTCTGAGTGCACCGCCACACCACACCTGTTTGGTTTTGTTCTTTTGAGACAGAGTCTCATTATATAGCCCTGGATGGCCTGGGACTTGATATGTAGACTAGGTTGGGGTTGAACTTGGGGCATTTCCACTGTCTTTGCTTCCCTTTGGTTGGTTGGTTTTGTTGAGACAGGGCCCTCTGTAGCACAAACGGCCCTCAGCCCTGTATATGTACCTGGGGCTGGCTTTCCTGCTGGTATTACAGGTGTGCACCACTATGTCCAGCATAACCTCTGCTTGTAGCAGAAGAGCTGTTAATACTGCGCTTTCTCATAGGCCTGACGTCCGGAAGCATCCCGTAGAAAACAAATTCCTGAGATCTGGACTAGTTTGATAAAGCAAACACACTCACTGGCTTTTCCCTCTGCTGTAGAAATTGGTGTGTTGGCCAAGACTTTCATTGACCAAGGGAAGCTCATCCCAGATGATGTCATGACTCGGCTGGCCCTTCACGAGCTGAAAAACCTCACCCAGTATAGCTGGCTGTTGGATGGTAAGTACAGATACGCAGCATCCTGGGTATCTCTGCCGCCTGAAGAAGAATGAGCAGTCCGGACTATGGACAGTCATCAGGAGGGCAGTCAGTCGCCTTTGAGTCTAATTTCATCAGTGAGCTGATTAACTTATTTTGAGGCAAGGTCTTATGTATCCCCTACTGGCCTCCAATTAATAAGGATGAACTACAAATTTTGATCTTCTTGTCTTTGCCTCCCAGATGCTGGGGCTACAGGAATGAGTGGCCAAGCTTGTCTGTGTGGTGTGGTAATCAAACTCAGGGCTTCCTGCGTGTTAGGCAGGCATGCTACCAACTGAGCTATATCCCAAGCCCAGGGGTCTGGTTTTTTATTTGAAGGGAAAGAGGGTGTTGGACCGTATGATTTCTAGACTGCTTCAGATGTAACTTTAGTTCCATGCCCCCTTTAAAGAATATTCTTTGACTTTTTATACTTTGGTTGTTTTGCTTTTTGAGACAAGGTCTTATGTAGCCCAGGCTGACCTTGAACTTGTGAGCCTTCTGCCTCAGCTCCTCCCCCAAGAGCCGGGATTCCAGGCATGCAGCACCATACCCAGCTGAGAGTATTCTGTGCTAAGACAGGATCTGCACAAAAGAAGTTAGACTGAAGAGTGACTTACAATAAGCTGTAGACTTTTCCCAGCCTGAGTCCTGGCAGAGTCTCGGGGCAGGGTGGCTTGTAGACGCTGCTTGCTGATGGAGGGAGGACACAGAATTGGCCTTTAAACACGAGACACTTTCCTTCAAGATCAAAGTTCTAATACCATCATGGAAGGAGTGTGCTAACCCGGTCCTGTTTGCCTGTCTTCTACTTAACCCAGTTCTCCACCTTCACACAGAAGTCCTCAGTGCTGCCCACTGAGCCCTGCAGCCCAGCTTGCTATCGCCCAGCTTGCTAGCAGCCAGAGAAGGTGTCTCAATCCCTAACTGCAGAAAGGTTCTAGATGCCTCAGAAAGGTGAGGTAGGGAGTGAACAAAGGGAGAGGCAGGGCAGAATTCCTTACTCTGGTTTATTAGAGCTGGTTATCAGGAAGAAAACAACAATAACAACAACAACAACAAAACGTATGCTTGCCTATATGTCCGTCAGTGTGTACACAGAATCTCGAGGACTTAAAAATTCTTGAAACACTTACAGAAGGTCTTTGGTGTGTAGATACCATGCTGAAGACCAGTGACTGAATACACCAGGCTGCATATATTTATTCATGACATAAATGTTGACTGAGTGCCTTCTAGGTACACAAAGCTGGTCTGGGCACTTAACCTAAACAAGAACAAACTCCTTGCTTTTATGGACAGTATATTCTAGTAGAACAGTTTGGATAAGCCCAGATTCAACGTTATTGTGAACAGAGAGCCATGTGAAGAGCAGGCGGATACTTGCTTCCTTTTCTGGTAGAAAATATGGATACATGAGCCAACATTTTATTCTCAGGTTTGATGAAGCCTTGCTTCTGTGAGATGCTGGGATCTAGAAGTACTCCTGTTGACAGGCAGCCTATGGAGCTCTCTTTAGCTGAAGGAATGGGGTACATGGAAGGTTGAGTGTAGATGCTGCCCAGCACAGGGAAGTGGCAAATTTCCCAAGAGACCAGCTCATGGCCATCAGTGGAGTATATCTGGGGACCAGGGCAACAGGGGAAGGGCCTGGAATGTGGAATACTTGTCTTTTATTTCTTTATTGATGTACTGTCACGATGGCTTTTCCTTTAGAAAAACTACAGCAGATGAAAATGTATAAGAGAAATAGAGTCCTCAATGATCACACCCTCCTACAGCAACTACATTTAATTGCCTCTCTTTTTTTATAATTAAGAAATTTTTTATTCATTTTACATACCAATCACAGATCCCCCTCTCTTCCCTCCCCCCCCATTGCCTCTCTTTAAACAGGCATTCTCTACAGTAACAGAAAAAAATACACATATATCTAAACTTCCATCTATTATTAGATATGTTTTGCTCTCTCCACCAAGTAATAATTAATATTGTTTTTCTTTTTGCTGGAGTGACAAATACTTCAGAGAGACAACTGGAAAGAGGGATGATTTATTTGGGTTTTGGTTCCAGAGTTTTCAGTCCATGCTGCTGCCCATGTTGTTTCTGGGCCTTGTCGACAGCGTGACTGAATCGAGGCCACTCTCTTTATGACACCATTGACTGTACCTATGAATTAATTCATCAATGGAGTCATAGCCATTTTTCTTAATGACTGGAGCTGCCAACTAGGGACCAAGACATCAACATACACGCTTTTGGAGGATACAACTTATTATCCAAACTGTAACGTATACACACACATGTATACACGCTGTGGTGGCTATTCTTGGTTGTTAACTTGACTACATCTGGAATCAACTAAAGCCAAGCAGCTGGGTACACCTGTGAGGGATTTTTTTCTTAAATCATTTGAAGTGGGAAGACCCACCTTTAATCCACATCTTTTTGCGGTGGGAAGACCCACCTTTAATCTGGGCCATGCCTTCTGCTGGCAGCCTGTGTAAAGGACACGGAAGAAGGAAGCGTTGGCTCTTTGCCTGCCTGTCCTCGCTCTCCCTCTGGCAAGTCCATTCCGTCACCGCCATTAGAACCTTTTTCTTCATGATTCTGACATATACTGAACACGAGCTGAGCCATCCAGCCTCATGGACTGAACAACTACAGATTATTGGACCTTCTGTTGGTAGACAGCCATTGTTGGACTAGCTGGACCACAGCCTGTAAGCCATCCTAATAAATGCCATTTTTTTCCCCTGTAAGTTCTGTTCTTTTAGAGGACCTTGTCTAATACAGATACAGATTTTTGGTACCAGAAGTGGTTCAAGGGCAACAGAAAGTATAAGGATGACTTCCTTTTTTTTTTTTTTTTAAAGAAGTATCTTGAATAACTTTGTAATTTGCCAAAACCCACTGAAGCCCTTCCAGTTACTGAAGCCTCTCCTAGAAGCTTGCACAGTACTGAGAGCCCATGATGTGAACTAGTTTACAAACTTAAGGAGACAATAGCTGGGCGGTGGTGGCACACGCCTTTAGTCCCAGCACTCAGGAGGCAGAAGCAGGCGGATCTCTATGAGTTCGAGGCCAGCCTGGTCTACAGAGCAAGTTCCAGGACAGCCAGTGCTACACAGAGAAACCCTGTCTCAAAACAAACAAAAAACCAAAACAAACAATCAAGCCAAACAAAATTAAGGAGATGAATGTATTTGATTATCCTGATTCACCAATTGTGAGAGGCAAAATGGATTTGGTGACTCTGTATATTAAACTTTTGACAATTTGTGGAAAAATAAGGAAAGTGATGCTGGTCAGTTGCTCCTGGCATCTCTGGATAAATTGACAAAGGAAAAGAATGAGTTCCATGATAAAATTAACCAAGTTCTAGCATCTTAGAATATGGTGAAGGACAATGAACTCACTGATAAAATTAACTAGCTCAAGATGTGCATACACAGTCTCAAGGTTTCTGTGTGTCCTGGAAGAGAATCTTCTCTCCAGAGGCCACAGAGCTCAAGTTTCAGAAAATCAGCCCAAAGCCCTCATTATAAGGCTGGCTGAATTACAGTGAAAATTCAAGTCCCAGCCTCAGAGGGTGTTGGTGGTTAGAGTAAGGGCATTCATTGGTAAAGAATGGGATCCCGTAACTTGGGATGGGTGTGTGGGAGCACCCCATTGAGACTGAGAACTTTGAACCCCCAGATTCTCAAGGGTTTATCTCACCTGAGGAAGTAGTCTGTCCCCCTCAGCAGAAGATTTGCTCCTACTGCTACTCCACGAAATACTGCCTTTTCTGCTCTTGACTGAGGAAATTAATCCTTCACTATCTGCTAAACCAGCAGTGACTTTCTCTGAAGGAGATGCCCGGCAAGACACTAGTGATGTGCCTCAGGGCCCACCAGTAGTTGCCTCTAGACTATAACCAGACTTCAGGCTAAGCAGGCTCCTGGAGATAGAAAGTGTAGTCCATGAAGAGGTACATACACTACACTACTAAAGAGCTTAATTAGCTTGCTAATTCATTCAAGGAGAAGTCTGGGGAATGATGTGTGGGAATGGATTTTAAGGGTGTGGGATAACGGTGGAAGGAACATAAAACTGGACCAGACTGAGTTTATTGATTGGGCTCACTGAGCGGAGATTCTAGGTTAAATATGGAAGCTCGCACAGGTGAAAAGGTGCCAACAGTTTGTCTGAATGGTTGGCTGAAGCATTCTCAAAAGATGGTCTACTGAAGCGGAATTAGAGGTGATTGATATCCCTGGGCTTAGTGTTGAGGAAGGGATGTTAAGGCTCAGGGAGATTGCAATGTTAAGAGTGGCTACGCTGTGTAAAACCTAATCCTCCACAATGGGAAGGCCTGGAATACACGCCCTTTATTAATCCTATAAATCACAAAATGGGGAGAGGGGCACCGGTACATTTGAAGAGCTTTGTTGTCTCCCTTTTCCCTGTGCCAGACCTAGGGTTGGAGACACTGCTTAAATGGATTAAATGCAGTGGGTTTAATTGGGCCCCAAAGGAGCAGGGCCAGGTGGCAGTACTGAATGCCAAAGGCAAGATGATCGTAGTTATCATAATGGGCAGCATAGGCAAAGCAATGTCCGTGATGGCCTGGCCCATAATGGGCAGCAAGGCAAAGTGATTTTTACTTATATGGACCTTCGGTACTAGCTAATCAATCACAGTGTTTCCAGGCATGAAATAGATAAGAATCATACTGCCTTTTTGTGTGATCTGGATAAGTGGAAAAAGTTCTCAAACAAATGAAAGGAAGTCTACATTGGATGGTGGCAAAAGGGAATCTTGGCCCATGAACCAGACTTGAGGCAGTTTGCAGGCCCAGAACCCCTTGAAAGAAAGGATGGCCAGGTTCCCCTGAGGAAGGACCTTGATAAAACACATACAAGTATCGTTGTTGGCTTTTCTCCAGTTCTTCCCCCCCCCCCCAGGGACCTGAGGCCTTTGACAAGTGTAGCTGTACACTGGGGGACAGGAAACAATCAGACATTCCAGGCTCTGTTGGATACTGGCTCTGGATTAACACTGATTCCGGGTAATCCCAAGAAATGCTGTGGCCCTCCAGTTAAAGTAAGGGCTTATGGAGGTCAGGTGATTAATGGAGTTTTGACTGATGTCTGACTCACAGCAGGTCCAGTGGGTTCCCGAACTCAACCCGTGGTTATTTCCCCAGTTCCAGAATATATAATCAAGATAGACATACTTAGAAGTTAACAGAATTCTCTCCTTGGTTCTCACCTATGGACTGGGGAATATTATGGTTGGAAAGGGTAAATGAAGTCTTTAGAGTTGCCTCTACTGTGGGGGACCAGCCCCCACTTTTACGACCAGGGTACTCTTGAGCAGGGAGAAGTGAGGAATATTTAGATAGAAAGAAATACCTAGACGACGAGAGGAAAGCCAGAAACACAGGATAGCCTCGGGAGGGCCTGGGTCAAAACCCACCAGCCCAGAACTTTATTCCAAAGGGCTTTTTATAACAATACCAAGGAGTGAGGCAAAAAGACCTCCCCCTGCTAGATACAGCCAAGTGTAGACCCTTCCAAACACCTGGTACCCAGGCCTGTGGCCCAATTATCCTCTTACGCAGTCCTGCTAGGTAAAGCCACTAGGAAACCTTGGTGGCTCCAACACTCTGCCAGGGAAAATAGTGAATCAAAAACAGTATCATGACCCTGGAGGAATTAGTGCCACCATCAAGGACTTGAAAGATGCAAGGGTGGTCACACCACATCTCCCTTTAACTCCCCTATCTGGCCAGTGCAGGAGACTGATGGACCATGGAGAATGACAGTGGACTATCAAAAACTCAATCAAATAGTGACTCCAATTGCAGCTGTTGTACCAGATGTTGTGTCCTTACTTAAGCAGATCAACACATCTTTTGGTATATGGTGTGCAGCTATTGATCTGGCAAATATATTTTTCTTGGTACCTGTTCATAAGGACCCCTAGAAGAAATTTGCTTTGAGGCCAGCAGTATACCTTTACAGTTTTACCTCAAGGATTAACTCTCCAGCCCTGTGTCATAACTTAGTTAGAAGGGATCTTGATCGCCTGTCTCTTCCACAAAATATTACATTGATGCACTATCCTGATGACATTATGCTGATTGGACCAAGTGATCAGGAGGGAGCAACCACTTCGAACGCATTGGTAACACATGTGCATATCAGAGGATGGGAAATAAATCCAACCAAAATTCAAGGAAGGACCTTCTACCTCAGTGAAATTCTTAGGAGTCCAGTGGTGTGGGGCATGCAGAGATAACCCTTCTAAAGTGAAGGCTAAGTTACTGCACCTGGCCCCTCCCACCACCAAGAAAGAAGCACAACATTTAGTGGGCCTGTTTGGATTCTGGAGACAACACATTCCTCATGTGGGTGTGTTACTCTGGCCCATATACCAGGTGACTAGGAAAGCTGGTAGCTTTATGTGTGGCCTGGAACAGGAGAAGGCTCTTCAACAAGTCCAGGCTGCTGTGCAGGCTGCTCTACCACTTGGACCACATCATCCAGCAGACCCAAATGGTACTTGAGATGTCAGTGGCAGACAGAGATGCTGTTTGGAGCCTTTGGCAGGCCCTGTAGGTGAATCACAGAAGAGTCCTTTGGGATTTTGGAGCAAGGCTCTACCATCATCTCTAGACAATTATTCTCCCTTTGAGACATAGCTCTTAGTCTGCTATTGGGTCTTAGTGGAAACTGAACATTTGACAGTGGGCTAACAAGTTACCATTTGACCTGAGCTGCCATCATGCACGAGCTGAGTGTTATTGGACCCACCAAGTCATAAAGTAGGACGCGTACAGCAGCAATCCGTTGTCAAATGGATGTGGTATATATGTGACCGGGCCCGAGCAGGTGCTGAAGGCACAAGCAAGTTACATAAAGAAGTTGCCGAAATGCCTATGGTGTCTACTCCCTTTACAATGCTGTCTACTGCCAAGCATGCACCATAGGATGTGCCCTGTGATCAGCTGACTGAGGAAGAGAAGACTAGGGTTTGCTAATGGTTCTGCACATTATGTTGACACCACTCAGCAGTGGACAGCTGCAGCATTACAGCCCCTTTCTGGAACAACCCTGGAAGATCCCTGTGAGGGGAAATCTTTACAGTGGGCAGGACTTAGGGCAGTGCATGTGGTCAGACATTTTATTTGGAAAGGGTGGGCAAATGTGTGATTGTTCACTGATTGATGGGCTGTAGCCAATGGATTGGCTGGATGGTCAGGGACCTGGAAAGAGCATTTTGGAAAATTGGTGAGAAAGACATCTGGGGAAGAAGTATGTGGATAGATCTCTGCAAATGGGCGAAGGATGTGAAGATACTTGTGTCCCAGACAAATGCTCATCAAAAGATGGCTTCAGCAGAAGAGGAGTTCAGTAACTTAGTATATAGGATGACCTGTTCTGTGGACAGTCAGCCTCTTTGCCCAGCCATCCCTGTCATTGCCCAATGGACACATAATCAAAGTGGCCATGGTGGCAGAGATAGAAGGTTATGCCTGGTCTCAACAGCATGGACTTCTACTCACCAAGACTGACCTGGCTACAACTGGGGCTGAGTACCAGATCTGTCAACAGCAGAGACTAACACTGAGTCCCAGATATGGCACTATTCCCAGGGGTGACCAGACAGCTACCTGGTGACAGGTTGACTACACTAGACCATTTCCTTGTGGAAAGGACAACACTTTGTCCTTACTGAAATAGGTACTTGTTCTGGTTATAGATTTGCCTTTCCTACATGTAATGCTTCTGCCAAAACCGCCATCCATGGACTTACAGATTGCCTGATCCACCGTCATGGTATTCCACACAGGATTGCTTCTGACCAAGGAACTCACTTCACAGCTTGAGGAGTGCAGCAGTGGGCCCGTGACTATGGAATCCACTGGTCTTACCATGTGCCCCACCATCCTGAATCAACTGGTCTGACAGAAATATGGAATGGCCTTTTGAAAACACAGTTACAGCACCAATTAGGTGGCAGCAGCATGGAGGGCGGGGCTAGGGTCCTCCAGAAGGCATGTATGCTTTGAATCAGTGCCCAATATATGGTACTGTTTCCCTCATTGCCAGGATCCATGGATCCAGGAATCAAGGGGTGGATGTGGCGGTTTGAAAAAAATGCCCCCCAAAGGGAATGGTACTATGAGGAGGGGTGGCCTTGTTGGAGTAGGTATGGCCTTGTTGGAGGAAGTATATTACTGTAGAGATGGGCTTTGAGGTCTCATATATGCTCAAGCCATGCTCAGTAAGACAGTTCACTTCCTGTTGCCTTTGGATCAAGATGTAAAATTCTCAGCTCCTTTTCCAGCACCATGTTTGCCTGTACACTGCCACGTCCCACCATGATAATGAACTAAACCTCTGAACCATAAGCCATTCCATTAAATGATTTCCTTTATAAGAGTAGCTGTGGTCATGGTGTCTCCTCACAGCGGTAGGGACCCTAACTAAGATAGTAGAAAAGGGAATAGTTTCACTCACTGTCATCTCCAGTGACCCACTAGGAAAATTTTGCTTCCTGTTCCCATGACCTTAAGTTCTGCTGGTCTAGAAGTTTTGATTCCAGAGAGGGTTGGGGGTAGTCATGCCAGGAGATGCAGCAAACATTTCATTGATCGGGAAACTCAGGCTTCCCCTGGCCACTTTGAGCTTCTGATGCCTTTAAACCAACAGACTAAGAAAAGAATAAACCGTGTTAGGAAGAGTGATTGATCCAGATTACCAAGGGGAAATTGGATTGCTTCCCCACAATGAAAGTAAGAAGGATTATGTCTGGGTGGAGGAGATCCTTTAGAGCATCTTGTGGTGCTACCATGTCCTGTGATTAATGTCAATGGGAAACTACCACAGCCTAATCCAGGCAGATGACAAAGGGCACAGACCCTGAAGGAATGAAGGTATGTGTTGTGGAATATTCTTTTAAGATGTGTTACATTCGTTTATGCTGTGGAATATCTGTTTGATAATGCAAAGATGTGTTGCATTCTTGTATGTTGCATTTGTTTAACTCAGTGAAACTGTGTTACTTTGCCTGTCTAAAACACCTGATTGGTCTAATAAAGAGCTGAAGAGCCAAACAGCTAGGTAGGAGAAAGGACAGGCAGGGCTGGCAGGCAGAGAGAAGAAATAGGAGGAGAAATCTGGGAATAAAAGATCAGGGGGAGCAAGAAAAGAAGGAGAGGAGGACATCAGGGGCCAACCACCCAGCTACACAGCAAGCCACGGAATAAGAAGTAAAGAAAGGTATGTGGAATAGAGAAAGACAAAAGCCCAGAGGCAAAAGGTAGATGGGATAATGTAAGTTAAGAGAAGCTGGCTAGAAACAAGCCAAGCTAAGGCCAAGCATTCATAAGTAAGAATAAGACTCCGTGTATTTATTTGGGAGCTAGGTGGTAAGCCCCCAAAGAGCAAAAGATTAAAGAAAAGAAAAAGAAAAAAAGAATCCAACAACAGGTATGGATCATTCCTCCAGGAAAAGAGCCAAGACCTGCTGAGGTGTTTGGGAGTGGAGGAAATACAGAATGGGTGTTAAAGGAAGGTAGTTATAAATACCAGCTAAGGCCAAGTGACCAGTTGCAGACATGAGAATTATAACTGCCATAAATGTTTGTCATATTTTATTAAGAATGTGCTTGTACAGATATTTGTATTTTCTTTCCTCCGTTTCGTTATCATGTAATATTAGTTAAGAAGAGTATCAGTGGTTATCACATTTAAGTTTTGAGATACTGAAAGAATATCTATCTCTCAAGGGACATTGCCACCTATACTAACTGTACAATGCATTAGCAGTTGTACAAGAGATAGTTATATTATGTTAGATGTAATTATGACCTGGTTAAATATATAACGTGTTTGTGATTGTACATGGGATAGTTAGGCATTATTATGACCTGGTTGTTTATACTTGGAAATTAAGCATAGCATAAAGAGATATAATTGTGTGTCAAGCTGACAAGGGGTGGACTTGTGATTATCTGTTCTTGGTTGTCAACTTGATGACGTCTGGAATGAACTAAAACCCAAGTGGCTGGATACACCTGTGAGGGATTCCCCCCTCCCCCTTAATTTCTTTGAAGTCTGAAGACTCATTTTTAATCTGGATCTTCTGAGGTGAGAAGATACACTTTTAATCCAGATCTTTTGAGGTGGGAAGGAAGGTCCACCTTTAATCTGCCACACCTTCTGCCAGCAGCCTATATAAAGGACACAGAAGAGGGAAGCTTGCTCTCTTCGCCTGCTTGCTCTAGCTCTTGGTGGCAAGTCCATTCCTTCACTGGCATTAGAGCCTACTTGGCATATGCTGAAGACCAGCTAAGACATCCAGCCTCATGAACTGAACAACTATTGGATTCTTGGACCTTTTGTTGGTAGACAGCCATTGTTGGACTAGCTGGACCACAGCCTGTAAGCCATTCTAATAAATTCATATATATGTATCCGTTCTATAAGTTCTGTTCCTCTAGAGAATCCTGGCTAATACACACACATAAACCAACTTTTGCAATTTGCATTTCAACTGAAACTACAAGGGCAGTTTGGTTTCAGTGGGCTAAAAGACGCATTTTCTTGCATTTAGCATACATACTATACTTTAATTCCCCACTTGAGGAGCACATGGGTGGCAGCCAGGGTTTCACTGTTTGGAATGATGCTGCAAAACATGGCCTTACCTTTCTTCCCCTGTCACAGATTATTTTTATTCAGGCCCTTTATCCCAGTGGATGTTTTGTTCTAAGTTACTGAAGACAAACATTTCGAAATTTTGTATAGAGTGCTTTGCCTGCAAGCATGTATGTACACCACATGGTATGGTGCCCATAGAAGCCAGAAAAGGTCATTCTGAGCTCCTGGAAGTAGAGTTACCGATGGTTGTGGGTGCTACGTGGGTGATGGGAATTGAACCTGGGCCCTCCACAAGAGCAGCAGTATGACCACCGTAATAACAATCGGGCCAATGGAGAGGTATTTTTGTTAAGACTTTTTTCAGTGCAAACTCCTTGGTTACAAGTGCAGGTGTTAGGTTACATAGACTGCGTGTGTTCACTGTGACTGCCACTGCTTAACAGCTTCATGAGCTACAGCAAGGCATTTGCTGTTGCTTTGCCCGCTTCCAAATTTGTAAAGTGGAGATAACAAAAGCATCTCTCTCATGGGCATTAGGGCAGTTGAAAGAAATGATCGCTATAAAACCTTTAACGTATGGCTGTTGGCATCTGAAAGCATTCTGTGGAATGAGCTATTATACTCTATTAGTCTTATTAAAGATACTCAAATTGTTTCTCTCAGGATGACTTCATTATAAATTTTATAGTAAATGCTTGCTATTTTCTTTCATCTTGGGGCGACATAAAGTGTTCCAGGCTGAACCTCTTGCCATTAACTTTGTTTGGGGTCATTGTCCCTCGATCCGGGTTCCTTAATAGTTATTTTATCCCATTATGAGTTCTAAGTCAAAAGCCAAATTTTCCATGTTAGAGCTTTAGTAAGCTGTGTTTTTAGTGCTAACAAATCATTGCATATGCATTTTAGCCTCTGTCACCCTTGAGAAATGTATTATTTTCATAAATTTTAACTTTTCCTTGTGCCCTGGACAGAATGTTCCTAGTCATAACATTGTAAAGTAAAAATTTGGGATCAGATACCATTTCAAATTCCCCAGCGTACTTGTGTCTATTTTGGGACTCAATAATCATTTCTAGTTGCTTTTCTCTGTGTTTTTGAACCACATTGTTTAAACTATTTTAGCTGCACTGGCTGCATACCCCGATTTTCAAATGCCTGAGACCACGTTTCCTACTTCAGACTTTTGTGCTTCCAGCTGTGGTCTTTACCAGCTGAGCATTCCTGAGCACCCCAAACCCCAAATTGGACACATCTGACATCACTGGATCTAGATTTCTGGATTAGAGATGTTTAGATTGTAAAAATTGTTTTATATGTTAGGGCTTGTTCCTCTGTTTTGCTTTCTGTCGTATTTCAAACTCAGCCTTCTGAGATTTTAAATGAAGATGATGTCCTCCTGATAAGTCCTTTCCCATATACATTTTTTTTTTTTTTTTTTTTGGTTTTTCGAGACAGGGTTTCTCTGTGAGTTCGAG
>CABHPH010107826.1:0-22403 GCA_902168325.1 Peromyscus nudipes | reverse complement strand
AGTCAGGTGGGGAAATCCAAGCAGAGATACAGGGAGGAGAAAGGCAGAGTCAGAGAGACACCAGCCCGGTAACGTCAAGGCCATGTGGCAACATATATATTAATAGAAATGGGTTGAGTTAAGTTATAAGAGCTAGCTAACAAGAAGCCTGACCCATAGGCCATCCAGTTTGTAAATAATATAAGCCTCTGTGTGTTTACTTGGGACCAAGTGGCTATGGAACTCGGGTGGGAGATATTCTTCCCAACCATGGTGCTGGGCAGGACTGGAGAAACTTCCGGCTACAGGGGCTGTGGGGGGATAGTCTAGTCTAGATGTGAGTTTTAGAATGTCAAAGGGTTAGTGGACAGAAAGGCAAATGACAACAGTTTGAAAAAAAAGGAAATATTAAGAAATATATCAGTTTGTCAAATACAGGGCATCATCACGTTATCATCAACCAGAGCCACTGTATCTGGTTGTCAGAGGAAATATGGAAGGTAGAAAAGTGAACATAAACATCATACATAAAATCACTTTGTCATGAAACTGGTATGTCCTACATATGACTTGAAAGCTTGCAATTAAAATTCCTGTTTGTGTGCGTATTTGGATGTTTGTTGTTTTAAAGGCAATGTAAGAAGTGAGAAGACTTCATTTTCAAAGAAATACACACAATCCAGAAGGTGAAAGAATAATGATGATGGGGTGGACCTAGTAAAGGGAGTGTTCCTTAAATTTTCACATTTTAACTACATTTTGATTAGGTTTGAATATTTCCAGTGCTAATAAGATGAGAGAGAAATAGTGGGAGTCCCAGAAAATTCAGATCCTTGAGACTATGTAATACTGTGCAATAATTCCACAAAGATGAGATATGGGGAAATATTAGGTTCCATTATAGGGAATAATTCTGAGTTTCAGTGGGTATTTACCCCAATAAGGACTTTTCTCAAGCAACTCTCCCACATGGCTAGTGAGGAAGGAGTAGGAAACCGGGTCAATTATTCCAGATACTTTGCATTGTAAACAGGAATTCAGAGGAATCCTAGACTTTTTTTTTCAGGCAATACAATTGTTGTTGCATTTTAAATGATTCATTCTTTAACGCATACTGTATATAAATAGAGATGTACTTCACTCCCTAGGATGATTCATTTTTACCAGGCTTTTGCTAAAGAATTAGTAGTGGGAGGATATGGGAGGGACTAGAGAGAGGAAACGGGGAAATAATTAATTATATTTAAATAAATTTAAGAATGTTTTATCTATGATATGCATGATTAAGGGGATTTGGATTGTGCAGCTACTCAAGAGAAACATTTTAAAGACACATATCAAGTTTTGTATAGTAATCATCACTGGACTAAAACAGGTTATTTATCAAATTTTAACTGAGTATTTTCTGCATTTTATGGGTGCTTTTAGTATATAATCAGAATGTAATAAAATAATTGTTCTGTATAGAATTATTCATATTCTTTTTTTTCCGGAGCTGAGGACTGAACCCAGGGCCATGAGCTTGCTAGACAAACACTCTACAACTGAGCTAAATCCCCAAACCCTCATATTCTTTTAAGACTTACATATTTACAACTATGTGAAGGATAATGTTTTTGCATATTGAAACACAACTGTCTAATAAAACATCAACATTTGAAAAACAAATGCATGATAGAAAATTTTAGCTCAGGCAAAGCACCCCCTGAAGTTATTAGTTTAGAAACTCAGCAGAATGCTATGGTACCAAATATAAATAGGGCATTTAATTCAGTATAGCATATATTTATTTCTAGGGCTTTAGACTATCGAGATATTACTATTTACTACACACTTATGTGGAGTTGCCACAACTCAAAATAAAAAAAAAGCAAAGTTCACAGCAATTACCAGTTACATGATCTTTAGTGTATCACCTTCTAGATTAGGTATTGTTTTCCTAATGTGAAAGAATTAGATGATCTACCGAGGCAAACTCCAGGTTTTAAGATACTGAAATTATTGTTAATAATTCATTTGTATCTTGGGGAAACTACATAAAAAGTATACATGTTCCATAATACAAATTCACTTCAGCCTTGTTTGGGCTGGGGGAGGAGGAGCAGGCAAATTCTGGTTTGTCCTTTAATTGCTATAGCAGGAGAGCTGAACATTTCAAAGCTGAATTTAAAAAAGCTATGGGGCAACATCGTGTTAATGTATGCTCCAGGCATCAAAACCCTTTAAGGGATTTGCAGACATTGGAGGTTTAACTAAAGGTGAAAATAAGATTACTTGAAGTACAAAAAGAATGAAAATACAGGCAAAGTATCTCAGATAGAATTAATTTAACTGTAGGCCAAATCTGTTTGAAAGGATAAGACAGGGGTGTGGATACTGAAGCCTATGGTTAAAAAAAAAAACCTCCCCTAAAGGAGAAAGGGCAGCCAGAATACATTTGAATGTATTATTTCAAAGAATAAAGAAGTTAAATAAAGTTCTAAGGCGTGTAGACATTAAAATGCATTATATAAAATTGTACTTATTCATAAAACCGCCATGCTTAATATTGTTAATTTTAAGGTATAATTTATCTGGGAAATACTTATAAACATAATATTTGAATTTATGTTGAAACAATTTAATTCTATGCCAATTGTCTCTGGGAGTCATGAATTTAAGGTTTAAAGGAAGAAACAGACAATATTTAGTGGAAAATAATCTAGTTAGTAGGGATTTGGGCAGATCTAGTACAATTATGAAAATAATATTCTCCCTTGTGAACCAAGAACATAATGATGCCTGTCAGTCCGAGGGAGGAAATAATGTTTGCACTGTCACTAAACCTCATTTTATATTAACGGATGTTCACCCACAGAATCGTAAACAGTTACTTTGAGAATTTTACCTCTGAATTACTGTACCTTGAAAGTATCACCATTTCCTGCTGTAATCCTTACTCGTCTTCTTATGTCAAAGGCAGACAGTACTAATCTCCATCCATTAATCTTGCTATGAGTATGGCAGAGCACAGTACTGGTGGGACAAAGTTTGCAAATGATGCTCTATGTGCTCCAGTGAACACAGCATGAACAGAAAAGTTAGTTATAGGAAGGTTAAGAAATGAGACCCTGGTAACATGAAAAAGCACATGAGTTTTCTGGGCACTTGGCCATTGTTATGATTTTCATCACTTTCTAGATCTTAGATTCTAATTATTGTCTTTTCATCTATGCCATCCTTTTTAGGTTGCCTGTGTACCACATAGTTTTTTGTTTTGCTTCTGTCATTTTGACCCAAATTATAGTTATCTGAGAGGAGTGAACCTCAATTGAGAGAATGCTGACGTAAGATTGGCCAGTTGGCAAGACTGTGGGGCATTTTCTTGATTAATGGTTGATGTGGGAAGGCCCAGCCCATTGTGTGCAGTGATAATCCTGGGCAGGTAGTCCTGGATGGTTTAAGGAAGCAGGTTGAGTAAGCCATGGGTAAAAAGTCAGTTAGCAGCACTCCTCCATGGCTTCTGCTTCAGTTCTTGCTTCTAGGTTCCTGTCTTAAGTTCCTGTCATGATTTCCTTTGAGGAAATGTGATGTGGAAGTATAAGCTAGATAAACCCTTTCCTCCCCAAACTGCTTTGGATCATGGTGTTTTACCACAGCAACAAAAACTCTTACTAAGCCACCTTGTATACTAGTTTCCACTCTACAAGTGAACCAAGAAAAGGTAATTTGGCCCTATGCCAGAAAGAGATAATTGTAGGAGAGAAAAAGGAGATCCATGAACAGAAAGAAACATTTTTTTTTCTGGGAATCTATGGTGGTAACATTGTGTGAATTTTCTTGAAAGATGATGACAGATAAGTTTAAAATTATTAAAGAAAGCAAAAATACAGATTCAACACAATCTCAAATAAAATCCCCATCTCATTCATCACATGAGTAGAAAAAAATTTAAATTCACATGGAAACATAAAAGACCCTGAAATGCCAAAGCAATCCTGAGCAAAAACAACAATACTGGAGGCCTTACCATACTCAAACTCAAGCTATACTATAACAAGCTATACTATAACTCCTGTCCTGCCTTAAAGATGTTCTGGGATTACAAAGGCTGAGAGCTTGACTAGTCTAATTGGAAGCCCATGCCTGACACTGCCTAGATAGCCAGAAACCAGAAGCTCGATGGCTCAAAGACCTAGAGTAGAACCAAACACACCTAGGAAAAAAAGTCAATGAAATGATTCCTAACAATACTTTGCTATACTAGCCTAGCCCGTTATCAGAGAGGCTTCCTCCAGTAGCTGATGGGAACAGATGTAGAAACTGACATGAGGTGGAGATGAGGGAATCCTGCAGAAGAGAAGGAGGAAGGATTGTAGCAATCAAAAGGGTTGAAGACACCAGCAAAACATGGCCCACAGAATCAACTAAGCAGAACTCATAGGGGCTCACAGAGACTAAAATGGCAATGATGGAGCCTGCATGGGTCTGTACTAGGTACTCTGCATAAACATTGTGGTTATTTAGCTTGGGGGTTTTGTAGGACTCCTCACCATGGGAGTAGGGTATCTCTGACTCTTTCGCCTATTCTTGGGTCCTTTTCCTCTAACTGGGTTGCCTTGTCCAGCCTTGGTATGAGGGTTTGTGCCTGGTCTTATTGCATCTTGTTAGGCTGTGTTCCATTGATATCCTTGGGAAGATTTCTCTTGTCTAAATGGAAATGGAGAAGCAGTGGATCTGGGGAACAAGGGAGATGGGAGGAGACTGGCATGAGCGAAAGGAGGGGACACAGCAGTTGGGATATATTGTATGAAAGAATAAATAAATAATTTAAAAGTAAGAAGAATGACACCCCCCCACACAGGCTCATATGTTTGAATACTTGGTTCCCAGTTCAATACCTCCCAGTTTGGGAGGTATTAGGAGGTGTGGCCTTGTTAGAGGAGGGGTGGCACTTGTGCCAGGCTTTTAGGTTTCAAAAGACTTGTGCCATTCCCAGTGTGTGCTCTGTCTCCTGCTTGTGAATTGGGCTATGAGTTCTCAGGCACTGTTCCAGTACCATGCCTGCCTGCCTGCCTGCCTGCTGCCATGCTCCCTTCTATGATGATGGTAGACTCCTATCCTGTTGGAACTATAAGCCCCAAATAACATCTTCTTTCTAAGTTACTTTAGTCAGGGTGTTATACCACAGCAATCAAAAAGCAACTAAAGCACATAGTAAAAAAAAAAAAAAATCATGGTACTGGACTGAAAATAGTCTATTTTTAATAGAATAGAAGAGAACCCATATTAAGTCCACACAATTATGGTATATTGATTACTTTTCTGTTGTTGTGATAAACATCATTACTAAAAGCAACTTATAGAACAAAGAACTTATTTTTGGCTTATAGTTCCAAAGGGGGGTGGGTCCATAATGTCAAGGAAGTCACAGAAACAGGTGGCCAGAGCAGGACGCTGGTTGATCATATTTTTGTCACACAGGAAACACAAGGAGAGTGAACCAGAAGTGGGGCAAGGTTATAAATCCAAAGTCTACCTTCAATGACACCCTTCATCAAGGCTCCGTGTCTTAACAGATCCACAACCTCCCCAAACCTTACCACCAACTGGGAATCAAGCATTCAATTACCCAAGTTTATGGGAGACATTTCTCATTCACACCACTACATATGACCATCGGATATTTGACAAAGACACACACAAAAAAAATACATACTGGAGAAAAGATACCCTCTTCAACAAATGGTGTGAAAAGAAAAGTGAGTACATCCATATCTGTCACTCTGAACAAAAATCAGCTTCAAATAGCTCAAAGATCAAAGATCTCACTGTAAAATCTGAAACTTTGAAAGTGCATAAAGAGAAAGTATAGAGTGTGCTACAGAACACAGGCACAGGCAGGGGCTTTCTAAACGATATCTGTCACTCACAAAATGACACCAACAATTGACAATAGGACCTCACAATCATCAAAGGTTTCTGTACCGCAAAGGAAGCATTCAACTGAGTGGAGATGCAGCACACAGAATGAGATGGAAAAACCCTTGTCAAGTACACATCCAACAGAGGATCAATATCTAAAATACACCAAGCACTAAAAACAAACAAATAACAACAACAAAAACAAAAAAAACCCACCAAGAAAACAAAACAAGCAACCCAGTCACAAAACAGATTATAGATCTCAATGGAGGATTCTCAAAAGAAGTTCAATGGCATATCAATCCTTTCTAAAAGTGTTCAACATCATTAGGAATCAGGAAAATGCAAATTAAAAGTACTCTGAAATTCCATCTCATTCCAGGCAAAATGGCAATCATTAGGAATAATAAATAAATAAATAAATAATAAATAAATAAATGACAAAAAACAAAACAAAACCCAGAAAAGACAACAAATGTTGGTGAGGATGTAGGGAAAGAGAAATTCTAATTTACTCCTAATTGAAGCATAAACTGACACAAACATGATGGAAATCAGTGTGCAGAATCCTCTAGAAGCTAGAACTGGATCTACCACATGACCCAGGTACTCCATTGCAAAGGACTCCCTCCATATATTACAACAAGAGGTAGGTACTCATTCATGTTTATTGACACTATTTACAATGGCTGGAAAATGGGATCAGCACAAATGTCCATCAACTAAAGAAAAGATAATGAAAATGAGATACATATAAACAGTAAAGTTTTATTCAGTTGTAGAGAAAAATTAAATGATAAAATCTGCCAATTAATGGAACTAGAAACAAATTATGAGTGTGGTATCCAGGCACAGAAAGACAAATGCTACATGGTCTTCCTTATACATGGATCCTAGACTTGAATCTTTCTGTGTGTTCAACCAGGAGGAAATGTAGAATCAGGCAACTAGAAAGAGATCACTAAAGAAGAGTGTGTGGTAGTTTGAATGTAATTGGCCCCCATAAGCTCATAGTGAGTAGCACTGTTAGGAGGTGAGGCTTTGTTGGAGTAGGTGTAGCCTTGTTGGAGGAGGTGTGTCACTGTGGGGATGGGCTTTGAGGTCTCATATATGCTCAAACCACACTCAGTGTTTCAGTTCACTTCCTGTTGCCTATGGATCAAAGATGTAGGACTCTCTGCACCTTCTCCAGCACCATATCTGCCAGCGTGCCACCATGTCCCACCATGATGATACTTCTGAACTGTAAGCCACCCAAATAAATGTCTTCTTTTATAAGAATTGCTGCTGTCATTGTGTCTCTTCACAGCAATAGAAACTCTAGCTAAGACTGTGTAAAGGTAAGGGGGGAATAATAGATTCTAGACACTAACTGTTAAATATACATATCAAGGTGGGAAGAGGCATGGGTAAAGGCCAACAATCTAAAAGGGGGATCATGCAACTGGAAAAACAGAGACATTAAGAAAGGCAAGGAAGAAGATAACAGAACAAAGTGTAAGTGAGGACACTGAGGACAAATGGGTGTGATGGGTGAGTCAGAGACGGGTAGCTGAGGGGCAGATGCAGGCAGGGAGAGAATCAACCAGAATTAGATGTGTATTTAAATCCCCAATGGAAGTCCATCACTATGCAGGCTAATTTAAAAAAAAATAAAAATTACATTTTGCTTAAAAGTATTCAAGAAAACAACAGTGGTTAATTGAAGTAAAAGTCAGAAAAAATGAGCTCCACAATATGGACCTATACAAGGTTCAAGCTGCCACCATGCAGAAGTAAAGAAGTCACAGAATACATACTGAATCGATTTGTAGAGAAATCGAACCTTCTTCCAGAAGCAGAGGCAGAGGCTACAGCTCCACAATATCTGGGAGGTGGAGAGTCTTGGCTCTAGCCCTTCTGTGTTATTCACTTGTGCATTGCATCCTCTTGGGAGACTTTATAAATGTCACAAAATCCCATGGATTAGCCAAGCCCTGTTAGGTTGCCAGTGAGACTCTTCCTGAAACAAACTTAATCAGTGACAATAAACATAACATTGGTTTATCTGTCTATAAAATCTATGAGACATTCAACCTGAAGCACTGAGTAATCCAGGAATGGTGTGATATCATCAGGAAGTCCATTACATTTTCTTCCCACCACTGAACTCTCCTTTTCTTTTGTAGGCCTTCATCTTGGCTATGTTGTCTGGAGTGTGGCAGCACACATTGTCCTTAATGGCCTTAGGGTATAAAGAAAAGACCCCAATTCCAATGCTTCTGTCGATCTCACAAAACAAAAACAACTCTGACCTCTGATTGGCTTATCTTGAGTTATTTTGCCACTCCTGGCCTAGCAATGTGGTGTGACAGGGATGCTACCATGGTAAGTTTCAAGTAGGAAAAGAAAAATCTCAATGAATAAGATGCTGAACAGACCAAACAAAATTACTACAGGGTTCTATTCTGTTCGAGGGCCAATCTCTGCTTGTGGTATTACCTTTCTATCCCTATAGCCTCTGGCATCATATTCAGTCTTCAAAAACCAACACACAAGAACAAGTCACAATGCAAAATGTTTTTGTGAGCTTAGTAATTTGTGAATCCAAGTCCATTATTAAATTTAGGAGATACATAAGTAAACAGGTGAAATCAAAATAAAGCATGTTAAGTGTGTAGAAGGATATGAAAAGATTGGTTAATTTATGTAATGAAACTCCATTTCAAATCTATGCTCAATTTGAGTCTCATCACATTTGAGAAGAACCAGAAGGAAAATGCGGTATCCCGCAGCTGGATATATCATGGGCATTAGTTTCCCAGAGGAACTGTAGAGACTGACATGACAAAATATTTGAATGACTATAATTGAGAGTAACAATTTCAGTCTGGGAGCATTTCTTATAGTCTTACTAATAATGCATCATATCATTAAGATGGACTTGCTTTCTGTCACCAGAATTCTCTTTAAAAAAAAAACAACAACAACAAAAAAAAAAAAAACTAGAAAAGTATTGCAGGCTATTTGAGAAAATGGTGTAAAGGTGTGCCACTGTCTTACCTTGCCTGCCTAAGGGCACCTGATTGGTTTAATAAAGAGATGAATGGCCAATAGCTAGGCAGGAGATGTAAGCTGGGATTTCTGGGCCAAGAGGGGATGAATCTAGGTGCACAAGATTTCGACAGAGAGATGGGGAGCAAGTCAGATGCATGGTACTGAGGAGAGGTAAAGAGCCATGTGGCAAAGTGTAGATTAATAGAAATTGGTTAATTTAAGTTATAAGAGCTATTGGGACAAGCTTAAGCTAAGGCCAAACTTTCATAATTAACATTAAGTCTCTGTGTGATTATTTGGGGGCTGGTGGTCCAAAGAAAGTCCAACAAGAAAGACAAGCTACAAGAAAGGAAGAATAAAGGTAGAATAAGTAGAATAAATAAAGATAGAATAGGTAGGATAAATAAAGATAGAAAAGGTGTTCATAGGGTTGTCTGCAAACCTGGCTGTGCCTTCTCGTGGTAGTAAATACTGTTGTGTATCAGTCTGACCATCTGGTTATTTATAAAAAAAGAGAGAGAGAGAGATGATGCATCAGACTTTTTGCTTCTTTCCTGCCTTTGGCTTTTGGATTTCAAGCTTCTGATTATAACTTTTACAAGTGATATTTTAATTCTTTTAAAGATTATGATGTACCTCTGATCTAGAACCGACCTGAATGCCCCTTTCCTGTGGAGGAGCTTTCATGGTAACAGAAGAAGCCATGCAAGGTTCCAAAGGAGGGAGGCAACCAACAATTGTACCCACCTACAATGCCTATGGACCAAACCAATGACCAGCATGGCATAATAGCCCTGATAGTGTAGTAGTGGCATTAATACCTTGTTGGTAACCAACAGCTCTTTAATTTGATTTAAGACCTGCTCAGTGGGAGGGAGATCATGCTTGGTACTGGAAACCTGACTAACTACTCAGTATTAGCGCAATCATGGTTATTGGAAGAGAATCTACAACTACTAATTTACTAAACCAGCATATTCCTAACAACAATCTATAAATACTTGTCTTTGTACCCACAGATCAGTGTAGTCATCAAGGAAACTTGTCTTTGCAACAAAGAGAGGGCGCTACAGAAGACCACAGCATATAAAAATGCAGAGTTTTGGAACCCAGTACCAGTGGATACATCTATGAAACTCTCCTGCAGCTAAGGCTCAGACAACGTTGTGGAAGAGGGGTGGAAAGGCTGTGAGAGTCAGAGGATCAAGGGGTTTTTCTGAGATCGTGTCTCCTAGTGATATCAGAAGCACACCGACGTGACGAATATCAGCTGAAAAACGATGACACCAATGAACATGAGAAACCGGATGGAGAAAAGCCCACAAGACCTCAAATCCACACCAAGAACTACAGGCAACTGAGGAAATCTGGGAACAGAAGAGATGGTCCTTCCAAGGGAAGAGCACAACCATCAGTTGTCTCGTGCCAAATGGTCAGCCCTGAGAACACATACAGGTAGTATTATATACACTGAACAAACTGCATTCAGTAATAAATAGATTTTGTTTTGTTTTTTTATAGAAAAAAAAGAGGTCATGAGTTTGAGTGGGGAGGCATTTATGGCAGGGTTTGGAGGAAGGAAATGGAAGGGAGAATATCGTAATCAAATTATAATTTGAAAAATTAAAGAAAATTTTGTAAAGATTACGAGGTGTTTAGTATTTTAATCATCTGATAACTTTTATAAGAAGCGTGGCACTGGTAAATAGGGACTCCTACCACAGAGTGAAAATACTGTGGCCAACTTCATACTTCATGGGTGTTTTTGGCATTTCCTAGGGAAATGTTAGCCATAAATAGAAACCACATTCTTCTCATTCTTACCAATCACTTGAAGTATGTATGTGCCCGTGTGTTTGAATATGTACATTTTATTTTTTTTATTTCTTGGAAATACCTACATTTAATTTTGAGGGAAACAGAGTGCCTCTGGTTTATTTTTATTTTTATTTTTTTATAGATTTTGGATGGAAACAAAGGTACAAGGAGGAAGGAACCACCTCATCACATGCTAACGTCTTGCTGGATATAACAAAAGCATTTCTTCCTGGATTTTCAATAGACTTTGTCACAAGTGACTTAAGAATGACTCCGTTTGTGGTATAGTTTATCTCCCAACAGACAGGGGTACAAAGATGATTCTGTGGCTGACCACAATCATTTTACATAGCCAAGTGTTTACAGTTCACACTCAAATAACCCTTGAAAGGGTCATGAGCTATGCCTCCTACTTATAACAACTTCACTTGAAAAGGGAGAGATTGTATGTTTAATTTCTCCACAGAAAACTCTAAGGTATATTGAAATACCAAGGCCTAATAAAGAAAGCCGTGTGATGGGAATACAAAAATTGTCAGATAAATGTCAATTTGTGACTTTATAAACATTTGATCTGTCCAGAAAAGTGTGGGTTGATTAAGTCAGCTTTGACAGATAAAGAGCACTCCCTCAATATCCCCTTCACGAGAAGATACTTACTTCATTAATATTTATGTTTCTCTTGACAGAGCAGTAGCTGTAAGCATAGGTTGGGTAAATATAGCCTAAATTGGGCAAGCATACATAGTCATGGGCTAGCTTTTGTCTAAGAATTCAGTTTCTGTGAATAAAAATATGGTCGTGACTCTGTGTGTGAAATTCCTGGGTTGCAAGTTCACTAATCACTAATTTAAGAAAATGAAAGTCCATGACATATTTGAATCCATGGGGACATCTATAATCAGTGAACTCATGATAGAAAAGGAGCAAGGAGTGGCTCCAGTTCCCATATGATCTCATATATGTGTGGATATATATATGTGTGTGTGTGTGTGTGTGTGTGTGTGTGTGTGTGTGTGTGTTTTGTCTTCATCATTTTTATTCTGCTGTGAGCCTGTGAGGAGTCACTAAAAATATATCTGGTCAATAAAGGGCAAGGAAAATTGGAGGGGTTGCTATAGGAACACACAACGTGATATAAAAAGAGAACCAGTCTAATTTATACTGTGTTTCCACGTTGCATTTCCATTGTAGTTAAGTTCAACTTCAGAAGACATTCCTCAAGAAGGAGGCTGCTTGAAATTCAGGAGATTCCTCCAAAGGGATTTTTTATATACTAACTTTAAAAATAATAAATCCTGAATCTGAGCAGAGCTACAAGCAGAAAACTGATCTTTCTTCTATTTATTCCATTATGTTTTCAATGCATTGTGACCAAAATCATTTTTACAGCGTGAAAGACCCAGAACTGCATTTTAATAGTGATGGAAGCATGAGTAAGTAGGCACACCAGCTTAGCTGCCACTTGCAGCCTCCCATCCATTTTGATAGCAGCATCTATATTCCATCCCCTACCCCCCTCATACTTAATTCTGTTGAAATACCCAGCTCAGGAGCTGTGCTTTTCACAAATCTTGTTTCTTCCAAAGGTGACAGACCCTGCTGCCTTGTTTCTGATCTCCACTTGATAACTCCAGGGTCAGCAATGGAGGTCTCTCAGATAGACATAACCAAAATCATTTCACATTCTCCAGACCCGGGACTGAAAGACTGGGTCACTGCACCTATGGCCTCGTGGAATTTTTCCAGAGGGGATGGCGGCACTTTGTGATTATAATTGAGGGAACGACTAGCTCAACTTCACGGTGCTTGTGTCTGTTCATTCTCACGTGTCCAACTCCTAAGCCCAGTTAATTTTCCTTTCCCCACCCCCCAAAATTGTTGTGGCAAGAGCAGTTTCTAACCCAGTGATCAAAACGCACCGTAGACGGAGATGGCTCAGGGAACGCGATCATTTTTCAAAATCAGGTAAACGATATGGCTTCCATCTAAAAGGAAGCCAGGGACAGAGATCAAATGTTCACTCTTTCATCTAAAACAAAAAGACTTTATGATTGACAGAAGGAACTGTGGTTAACCTTATAGTCGCTGCTTCATCCGCTCTGGTTGAGCAGAGTGGTTTTCACCTTTGTCATCTGGTAAAACGCTGGGGGTTGACAAGGAAAGAGACAAATACAGGCAAGTACTCAAAAGATAAAAGTCACAACCAAAGTTTGGAAACTGGAAAGTGACAGCTGAGAAGAGTCTGTGATTAATATTTATACAAGTTACACTTTTTATTATGAAACAATCAATCATTATCTCACATAGGGTAAAACATTCACAAGTTCAGTGATAGCTTTCTCTACCTAGGGTCAGGTTAAATGATGTCTACAGAAAAGCTTTGGATCATGACTGTGAGTGTGTGTGCTCTGCAAGAATACAAAAGCAATTTCTGTATTTTATGTTCCTAACTAAACAGCAAGGCTGTTAAGAAAGGTGTATGTCAAATACTCAGCTCCTGCTCTGTCCCAGCACCTAACATATAATATTACTAGCTTTTTGATAAAATTGTGCATAGAATTCTGAACTATGTTTCAAAACTTTCTAAAGTCTTCTAAAGCAAAAAAGCTTAACAAAAACCACAAATTGACAAATAATGATATCTTCCAAAAAGCAAAGATCTGAAGTCAAAAGCACTCCTTTCTCCTATCTCATAAGAAAATCATCCTCTCTTATTTAAAAAGGCAACCAAGTATATCATCCAAGAAACAGTCCTAGTACTTACAAGTTCTCATTTTAAGCTGAATAATCTTTTAGTCTCAAATGGATGTCAAGGCAAATTGGGGGGAGGGCTGAGAAAAGGCATTTGAGCCTTCAAAGGCAAATGGAACCCTTTATAAATGATACCTTTCATCTCCGGAGCTGTGAGCTGGGGGCAGTGCTGCTGAGCTCGTAGTCTGAAAATGAATCTGCATCCCTCTAAGTAATCGCTGCAGAGTTAACTAACAGCCCAGGATGTGAGCTTTCCAATGCAAGCTGCCTATGCTGAATCTGTTGATCACAATCTCAACAGTTTTCCATACCTGGAGAAGGATACATGCATCTTTACTGCCCATCCACATAGAGAGAAAACCCAGCTGATTTTAATGAATTGTGTGCCTAATTGTTTCCTAGTTGCAGTTTCTTCCTGAGAGCGTTTCCATGAGGGCATTGCAGTTCCCTGAGAGTGAGTGCCATTTCTGATGCTTCAAGCATTGATGTGTTTTTCTCTTCTCTCCCTGAGAACATGAAGACAGTTCTAACTGAATTGATACAGCCCAGGCATGTTTCTTTTTCCCTTACTTGCCTGTATTCACAACCAGTGGGAAGTCAGAAGAGCATGACGGTTCAGAAAGAGATGAGCACGGGTACCCCAGAGGCAGTGGGGGCTTCCCGAGAGAGCGGACAAAGTGGCTGCACAAAGCAGACCTGGTTCCACCCTAAGTCTCCTTCATATCAGTCATTTCTGCTGAGGGAAAAGTCAGTGACTCAAAATACTCTACTCTCCCCACCTTAGTCCATTTCATTCGTAGGAAAGCCTGTAGCAAGAAGAAAAGGGACCCCCACTTACCCCGATACAGCAAGCTCCTCTCCCACCTAATATACTACTGACCAAAGCAAAGTGAAATCCTTAAGATCTAAAATAACTAATTTGCCCTGACACGTTTTTAACTTAATACCAAGAACTGATTTAAATACTGAAAAAACGTGCCTCATTAATTTCTAACATTAAGCCATATCTCCAGTCGCATAGATCCTTTGAAATTAGCCTTATCTACATAGTAATGAGAAAACTGGAGAAGAATTCTGAAACTTTCACATCTTTCGTGTTATTTATTCCACTCTCAGCCACAGGATGACGAATTGTAGTCTTGGGTTGCATGGTCTGTTTTATATATGATGTTTTTAAAAAAAATAATGAATTTTCCACCCACACTGATAAACTTACTTTGTAGATATAGCTTATTCTGTTGGGAGGATGCTATCCCCCACTGTGCAAAGCCATGGGGGTGTTTTAGGCTTTGCCAGTGTGCTTGTGCTTAATCTTTTTTATTCTAAAAAGAAAAGTTTAGATGATTCAACAAACGGTCTGGAATAAAATGCTTATAACCTTTATTTTCTTTGCTTTTGGTTTGCAAATGCTTTGGTCCCGTCAAAGACTATGCAAATAAAGACAACAGGACATCCAGGGTGTAGCCTGTGAGTCTCCATCATCCTACCCACCGACAGAAATGATGCAAGAACAGCAGAACTGAATCACCAAGCTCCTTAACATGTGCCAAATCTAAAGTGATGTTAACTATAGGGAGATGAACTTGATTAGAAAGAACAGCCACCCTTCCCTCATATTATTAGCTCTTGGGAAATTATTACTGTACATTTATGACAGGTGGTAGTAATAAGAACAGGAGATAGAAAATGAACAGGTGGCTCAGGTCAGGGACCAAAGCAGCATCTCCAGGAATGTCCTGGGTCCTTGGGTCAGCAGTACCAGGAAAAAGCCCTGGTTTCTCAATGTCTCCTAAACCAACACCTTGCCTGGAGGCTGGAAGTGAGGGCACGACTGAAATGCAAGTCCAGACACCAATCACTTCTGGTGAACAGTGTCTACCTGGATCACTGGCTTTTCTTGGTGAAATGGGTTATTATATATTCCCTAATTTCATCCCATCTCCTAAATGATGTTAAGGATCAAAGGAGGGAATGTTACATTGAGTCCCCTTAAGGGAAAGAGTTTTGCTTCTCGTCAAAAGAATAGAATGTACCTGTGGCCCTGGGTAGAGACTAACATACGAATTACCCAATACATAAGAGTTCATCTAGCTAAACCTGTCAATAACCTAGCCAAAAGACTGAACCCCCGGAAAGCTGACTCACCTTAAGGCATGCTAAAGGGATGGGAAGAATAATCATCTTTTTAATGAGCTAATGAATTTTCCTTCCATGAAACCCTGCCCTCACTGTAATAGTAGGGAGCCACCCTGAGGGTCTGTGCCCTCTGCTCTTCTGGGTCTGAACTCAGGAAGGCATAACACTTAGTGATGTTACACTATGATAGTACTAAATGTCTGACTCTGACATTTAGTGATGCTACAACAAAGCTAGGATGTGGTTTACATAGAATATGATTTATATTGATTAAGATTTCATTAGATAACTCTGATATCATCAAACATCATATGACCAGCAGCTACTTCAAGTATAATACTCTATCGGCACAGGAACCAAGTTCCTGGAGTTGGTTGTTTAATTACTATCTGCCTGAATTTTGGAGTTTAACAGCAGGGACAAAATTTGTGATGTAAAAAGGTGGCTGAAATTAATAAAGGCAAAGGTGGAAAATACATGTTCTGTCCTCCTTGTTCAACTTCAATGTATTTCCAATATGTATTTCTACTTATTATAAGTCTTTCATGTCTTCTAACAACCGGTCAAGTTACTCAAATGAGTTTCTCGGTGGCTTGACCTCCCTTTCAAGTACTGAACAAAGTCTGCTCTTTCACCAGCATTTTCTCATTTCTCTCTTTTTTTTTGTCATTTTTCATCCTATCCATTCCAATAGGCTACTTCACTAACGTTCTTTGAATTCTTTACTGTTAAAGATTAAAAATTTTCAATTTAATATTTAATGATTACTGCTTATCTTAACCAAAAAAAAAAAAAAAGACTGCCTTTATTGAGAAATAATTTAAGGCATTCTATCTCATGAAGAAACACAGAGTAGAAAAATAAAATATGTTTTTAGTTGGGATGAAATTTAAAGCAATGAAATATTAAGGGTAATAAAACATGGCATGAAACCAGGATGATGAATATAGAACATTTATGCCGTAAAAGCCAAGGCACACAACAGAGAGCTCCAATCTGTCACCAGGTTGTGATCAGTCAGCAGGGGCAGAACAGCGTGAATAGTTATGTAATTTACTGTGTTTGCAAGATAAAGATATATCAATTGCTCTACCAAAGCGCTGGGAACCTTTCCTGCCAGACCCTTTGAGAAGGATTCTCTATTAAACTGTGAACTTGCCACTGAACCCTTCCAGTAAATACACCACAGAGCCCCACAGGACTGTTTCCGATGGTGTCCTATGGGATAAACTGATGACATAATTCGAAGGCAAGGTATTACAAATAAACACCACAGGGAAGTCGGTAAAATGTGCTGCCCAGGTGTAAACTAATATAATACTTTTTACACTATTGAGAATATTGTTAACACATAAAACTCAATAATTGTGTTGTAAATGGGCATCCGATCTAAGGCACAGGGTGACCCCTCAGTGACTAGCAATGTTTCACCAAGTTGCTCACCAATGGAGAAATTCGGTATTTTTAAATGAAAACTATGTTAAGAGGACTGAGTCCCAACTGCTGAACCCACACATGCTCTGAAGGAACTTGTGTGAAAATTTATACCAAGGCTCAGAAGGTCTTCTTGGGGATAGGGCTGGAGACAGAAGCTACAGGACAGAATTGCAATTCAAATATGTGACTGTAAAGCGGTAGAAATCAAGGAGTCGGTCTCATTCGGGTAATTAATGAATTAAATTTCTAGAAAGCATCCCTCTTAAGTATAGTGCAAACTAACTTACAATTATGCCTAAGAAAGATTAAAAAAAAAGTTATTGCAAGCTACATTCTTAGGCAGCAACTGGAGGATGCAATAGGCAGCATTATTATTTATAAACCAATTTAAATGGAAACTGGATTGAAAAGCAAGCATAACATCGAAGTTTTGGAAGAGCTGATATGCTTTCTTCTTCAATCTTTAATCTTGTAGCCTAGTATTAAACACATGCCACCTTTCCATCTACACATAAGAAAACAATCAGTCTCCTGTATATTAAAGTGCTTTAGCACAGAGAGGGGGGAGGGCCTTGGTTATAATTACTTGTTTTTCACATGTTACCCAGCAATCTCCCAAACATTACTTTTGGTTTTCCTTATCACCTTCATATCCCCTCACTATTGAGTATTCTGCATATAGTAAAGTTTGAACAAATATTTACTGAATGATAAGTTCATGTCAAGTAAGACATTCTTAATTCATCACAGGGAAATAATTATTATGGCATCTGCTTTTTTAAAGAAATGATATTTTTTTAAATCGTTTACCAAAAAAATGTATATACTTAAAAAGAAAACCAAAATAAAATAAATCTTTAAAATGGAGGAGGATACGGGAGAGTAGGGGTTGGGGGAAAGAAGGCTGAGAACAGGGGAGGTACAGTTTTCAGTCAGATATGATTAACTCAGGTTCTAGTACACTTCCACTATCTCCCTTTAGCAGTCATTTCAGACCATTTGAGTATAATAATTGTGGAACTTAAGGTCTCAAAGATACAGCAGTGAGCTAAACATGGTGATATATGCCTGCAATCACAGCACTAGGGAAACTGAGGCAGGGTGACCAGAAGCTCTAGCTCAGTGTGGGCTACATAGAGAGACCCCCACCTAAAAAAACCAAACAGACACAAATCTGCTCCAAGGGGTAGTAATGCAAATTCTGTACAAATATCACTAGCTCAAAGCCTCGGTCCATGCCCAGTTTCTATCTACAGTCAATGGACAACAACACATCCATAAAAGTCATAGAAAATCATGCCAATACCAACAGCTACTGTTGTAACCCAGATCCACAGAAGAAGACCTGCAGGAAGAAAATTTGTAAGTCAGCAAGCAGTGCATTTGAAAAGAAATAGATGTGAATCTACAAAGCCTCTAATTAAGGATGAAAGTTAAAACTCTCCAGAGAGTAAGCTCACCTACATTCTGGATCCATGAACAAGAATTGTCGATAGGTAGGTAGATAGATAGATAGATAGATAGATAGATAGATAGATAGATAGATAGATAGATAGATAGATAGATAGATAGATAGATAGATAGACAGACAGATAAACTACAGAAAAGCTGCCTGAGGTCAACAAATTTGAGCTCATTAGCAGACTTTTAGCAAAACTGAAGCCTCTAGGTTGACTTCCTAGACTTGCTTTGTTTTGTTTCTCTTGTTAATTTCGTTCTCAGACAGCCTATAGAGTTACCTAATGGTTCTAATGTAAATTCTGATGGGGCAGAAACTGAGAGCCATTCAACTTGAGCTGTCAGCCAGAGGGCTCAGTGCTGTTAGTTACAGGAAAGGATTGCGAAGAGGAAAGTGAGGGTCTCCGACAAGACATCCTAAATACAGTGAGTTTCCCTGTGTAGTGACTATGTGAAGTCACAGCTCCTTGCCTATGAGTATCCTTTATTTATTTAAACACCTTTTATGCTCCTAATAACTATCACAAACTCTGGCAGGTGCTTAGAATGTAAGGGGGCAATCAACTGAAGTGACTGCTCACATTTGAGACATGGCTGGTTATAGGAATAGCAGAGTGATGATGGAGTGGGGGCTACTGTGAGGACATCTGAAGAGAGGGCAGAACTCAGGCTCAAAGGCAGGAAGGGGACATTATAAACGGATCTCTAGAAAAGTTGATGCCTCCATTAAGATGTATATACAGAGACAAGGAATCTGACAAGCATGAATTGAGGACGGCAGGTAAGGCATTCAAAGAGCATGGTACATGTGCAAGTGATGTGACAAGAAGCTGTAATGTCACAGGAATCAAAAGCTGGGGTACCACACCCGATATGGAGCTTTGAAGAACCAGAGCCAGATACCAGAGCCAGATAATTGAACTATCAATGGAGTAATAGCACGGAAAATATGTAGAGAGCTAAACCTTGTTTAAATCAGGAAATTAAGACTTGCATAAACACTTTTTCACTTAGGAATTTTGGGCACGAAGACAGAGAGGGAGAGAGAGAGAGAGAGGGAGGGAGAGAGAGAGAGAGAGATCATTAAGCCAGTAGGTTTTATTGCTGCAATGTGCAATTATACCAGAAAAACATGATCCTCGGTGTGATATGACAGAATCATAAAGTATGTGAATAATTCTTCGTTCTTTCTCATTTATGTTCCTTTCCTGTAAGATAAATGAGTGTAGTTAAAACAAATAGTGAGTGGTCAGCTTTTTACCCAGGCCTCTCAGATCCAGATGTGGGGGTGTCAACAAGTAGCAGTTTTTCTTTAGAGGAATGTTTTTGTAGAGTAACAGGGTCACACTAGCGAAATATTAAATGCTTTCCTACTCACTGAAGAACCATGGTCCACTGAAATGCTCTAGCAGCAGTATTTCAAGGTTTTTCAGGATTGGATGACCTTCTAGAAACTTGCACTCCTGCCTCTCATGGTTATGTTATATTTCCCCCAGTGTCCCGTGCTATAATTCCACTTTTTATGCCTTTCCATCACTTCTCTCCCAATTAGAACTAAAAATGTTCTCAAGTGAAGATATCTTTTAGTAACATAATTTCTAAAGGAAATTAGGCAGAGAGACCCATGACCAGAGAACAGGCAGGTTTGCATGGAAAAGCTTTTCCTCCCCAGAGATACCTTTTACTCATGAATGACCTCACTACAGAAATAAATTAGCATAACTTATATCACTTATTTGTGTCTATTAGGTGTGAAGAAACGAGTATTCATGGCTGTATTTTGTCAGTTTGTTTATCCCTTGTTATGCCTAGCACTACAAAGACTTTTTTGTTTTGTTTTGTTTTGTTCTCTCTGTAGCCTTGACTGTCCTGGAAATTGCCATGTAGACCAGGCTGGCCTCAAACTCAGAGATCTGCCTGCTTCTTCCTCCCGAGTGCTGGAATTAAAGGCGTGTGCCACCACCCACCCTGCTCAAAGTCATATTAATTGAGTTGTGAAAGTGGCCGTGGACTGAAGCACCAGTAAGTTCACCATTAAATAACTGTGACCCCATGTTTTCTGGATGAAGGCAACGTCTAGGCCAAACTTGACTAGTTAATTCAAACCCTCGGCCGTCACTGAGAGATTGTCTCTAAACCTCTAGTTCCCTTTGCCAGACGCGTTATCTTCCCTAGGAACTGGTCAATCACTTTACCACACACACACACTCCATTTCATTTATCTTTGAAAGTGACCTCTTGGCTTGTAATCATTGGCATTCTCTTCATGCTTTATTTTACTCTCCTTTACCGGAGAGCATTTCAGAGTGTTTGTCATGAAAAGAGCTACATAAATATTAATGTATTGATAGTGTTATGGCTTCTCAAACCTATATTTCATTTCATGGATTTTAAGAGCTACAAAATTTACTGACTGTACAGAAAATATAGGTATAATGGACTTACTGAAATGCCCCCAATGTGATAAAATACATGAATTATTAATCCCAGGAAAGTAAGAACCTGTTTAAAAGCAAAATTTTTGGAACCAATCTTTAGGTTTTTTTTTTTTCCCCCAACAGAGATAAACTTTAGGATGACAAATACAATGTACCTTTTCATCTTTGAAATTCAGGCGGATCCCAACAAGGTTTCTTGTTGATCAAGAGTCTAAAATGGGCTGTGTGAGTTAGTGCAATAAGGCAAATCCAAGTTAAAAGTTTGCTGTAAAAAAAATAAAATCTCCCCAAAGGAGCTGTCCTTCCAAAGGGGATGGGAACAACCTCTTGCCCTATGATAGACTTTACTTGTGGAGCATAGGGCAAAATTTAATGAGAAAAAGTCTCTATTTTGTTTGTTTAGTTTCTTGTTTTTAGAGTGTGGGGAAGGGGATGCTTCAACTTGTGTCCTTTAAGGTAGATTCTCTGCTGTCACATCTGGGCACAGGATTTTATCCATTTAACAACATTCAGGTGACAATTTCCTTAGCACTTTACCATTGTGCAGCCAGTAAAGGCCAACATCCAAGAGGATGAAGCGGGTTAAACTGTCTTTTCCTTCAGCAGGTGTTTGACGGAGTTTGACAAATCCCGACAACAGGAGCTGGATTATACTAGGACACATAAGTGACACAGGACCAACGTTTTGGGCTTCTGGTATTGGTGAATTTAAAATACCATTCAGGAAAATGCAGCCTTTGCTCAAATGTACACCCAGAAAATAGAAAGCAAGCAGCATTTAGCCAGAAAAAAAAAACGTAATCTGAGTTGGAAACAGGTTTTTTAGTATGGAATGCCTTAACTTGGTTTTTGTTGGAATGATTGCCATGAATTAATGAAAAAACTAGACAATCACTAAGCAAGAGAAGCCAGAAGATGAAGAAATAGTAGAAATACGTGGTATGTCCAGTTGCCCAGGCCTTCTTAAGCATAGGGCTAGTAAAGATTATTATTATTATTATTATTATTATTATTATTATTATTATTAATCTCATACAAACAGTAAACATCTCATGGAGCAGTAGCATGCCAATATTCTAATAGGAGTTCTCATTTCATTGCACATACATCATAATAGCTTTAACAGAAAAATAACTATAGCCTAGCACTTGTGCTCACCAAATAGCACATATTTTATTTTCTCATGAAGGACAGAATCAATGCTGTATTTGAGCAGGTAATTTTAATTCTCCTTTAGCTGATAAATGGAAACAATATCACAAATTTATAAATTTAGTTACAAACTTGATAGGTTGGGGATAAAAAGACCTTATCTAAATTTTCCAAAACCTCCCATCGATGTGACTGCCTCTGTTATGGTAAAGAATTTTGTACTGACCTATTTTTCTGACTTTCCCTTAAAATAGAATGTCTTTTCCTCCATGATGTTAGTTATAAAAAAAA
>CABHPH010107820.1:5001-21082 GCA_902168325.1 Peromyscus nudipes | reverse complement strand
GATAAAAATTTAAAAACCATTGACAAAATTTGTAATAGGTCATTTACCTATGTGGAAAGCTTCAATTTGGTATTTGTTTATAATTATTCATTCATATTGGTCTATTAAATTGGATTACGATATTTAGAGGAGTCCTCCACAGACTTTATGTACAAGTGAACAGTGAGCTTTCGATGCACTGGGAAGAAGAAAGACGACTTTCCCCTCAGTCTGTCTCTCTCTCTCTTTTTTTAATTTTTAAAATGTGTGTGTGTGTGTGTGTGTACATGTGTATGTGCACATGAGTGCACCATTCATGGAAACCAGAAGAGGGCGTTGGATCTCGAGGAGCTGTACTCTAGGCAGTTGTGAGCCATCTGATGTGTCTGCTGGAAACTGAACTCTGGTCCTCTTCAAGAGCAGCGTTGCTCTTAATCACTGAGTCTCTCCAGCCCCACCTCCATCTGTTTCTAAAGAGCCTATTGCTGCATCAACAAAGCCAGAAAATGAACATTAGACCAATTCTCAGTCTTTGGCTTTTTCTGTATGTCAATGATCTTCCTTATAGATCTGTTTCAGAGTTTCAAAGACTATTTTCTACAATGAATATGCTTGTGTGTTATTCTTGTCTGTACAAAAATCCTCATTTCCAAAATGGCTTGCCTGACTTTTATCCAACATTTCTACTTAAGTATCTGATACAGACCTCAAAGCTAACATGTAGACCTGCAGTAGTCATCAAATTTGTACTACGTCTTTCTTCTTCTTTCGACTGATGCCTAGCCCCTTCTTTCTCTTCAGGCTAACCACTTGGGAGTTAATTCTTCTCTCACTTTGTGATTCACAAACAAATCTTGTTTTCTGTGTTTATGAAACCTATCTGCATGCAGAATTTCTTAGTAGATTATTTCTTACCAACATTATTTCATAGCCTTCTAGCTGGTCTTTTTAAATTTTTATCTTTATTGTTATGTGTATGGGTGTTTTCGGTACATGTATGTATGTGTACCACATGTGTGCACTGTCCATGGAGGCTAGAAAAGGACAATAGATGACCTGGAACTGGAGTTACAGACAGCTTTGAGGGACCCTGAGGGTTTCAGGACTTGAACCAGGGTCCTCTGGATGAGCAGCCAATGCTCTTAACTGCTGCACCATCTTGCAAGCACCCTATCTGGTCTTCCTAAACTTGCTGCTTCAAGAGTATGTTCCCCACAAAAGCCAAGTGAACATCCCATTTGGCATGGCCACTCTGTTCACACATCTGGACTTATTTCTGGCTTCTCAGGTTAGAAGCCAAAGTCCTCACATTATAGTCAGTGTCCTAGGCAAGCTTCCCCTACCACACTCTCCTTCTTCATCCTCCATTAGATTGGTGATTCTCAATCTGTGAGTCATGAGCTTTTTGGCAAATCTCTATCTCCAAGAATATTTACATTACAATTCATTTTGGTAGCAAAATTACAGTTTTGAAGAAGCAACAAAATAATTTTATGACTGGGGGTCACCACAACATGGGGAACTGTATTAAAGGGTCGCAGCATTAGGAAGGATGAGGACCACTGCGGTAGAATCACCTTTGCCTCATTGCTGTCCTCTGGGTACATCAGGCACATGACCGCTTGAAGGCATTGCTATGTTGGCTCTTTCTGCTTACATAGCTTCTGTATTCTGAGGGCTGGACACAAATGGGACATAGTAAGAGCACAGTGTCTGTCACATAAATTAGTGAATTATTTTTGAAACATCTCCTAACTTAATTTGTTTCTTTGTAGAAGAGATTTCCACATTGTTCACTGAGAGCAGAAGCTGAAGTAATGCCCAACACTCAACAGCAACTGTAAACACAATCTAGATGCAGAGTTAAAGGATCGATATGATCTGAGCTGCAACTATGGGGCTGTCCTAAAGAATAATTATAGAAGCAAGTAATAAGATATTGGATGAAAAACATCTAGGAGAGATGTGTGCATGTGTGTGTGTGTGCATGTGTGTGTGCATGCGTGTGTGTGGTGAGCTTTTAGTCAAAACACCCAAAGCATAATCCATGAAAGAAAAAAAGATCTCGTAAGTTGGATCTCACTAAAACTAGAAACATTTGCTCCATGAAACACACTGTTTAGAGGAAGAAGTGATGAGCCAGAGACTGAGAGAAAATACACATCTATCTTATTAAAAAAACTTGCTTTCAAAATACACAAAGAATTCTTAAAACTCAACAGTAGGAAAGCAAATAATACAATTTAAAAACTGGGGGAAAGAGATGAATAGGCATGTAAGGAAAAAAACAGACTGACATGTCACATATGCACATTACGGGATGCTTATGTCATATATCATGAAAGAAATGCTGATCAAAACAACAGATGCACCCATCCCTTACCCATTAGAGTGACCTGAATCCTGAATGCTACAGGACCATGAAGGATCTGGAGCAGCAGGAATTCCCAGCTCCTGCTGGAGGGAGTTGCAATGTTCTGGTCACTTTGGAAGATCCTTTAGCAACTGCTCACAAAGTTAAACATACTCTTACCATTTAGCAGTGCATAGGGTTATGGACAATGAAATCCTATGCTCAAGTGTTTACACCTTCATTCATAATTTCCCAAACTTAAAAGCAACCTCATTGCTGCAAGCCAATTGATAAATGTGCTATAGTGTATCCATACAATAGAATATTATCCAGTGATTTTAAAATCGTTATTAAAACTCACATGTACATACATGTACACATACACATGCACACACACATACTATATATATGTATATATATATAGAGAGAGAGGGGGAGGGAGGGAGGGAGGGAGGGAGGGAGGGAGGGAGGGAGGGAGGGAGAGATTAGCATTAATGCTAAGTGGAACAAGTTAGTATGAGATGGCAATATTCTCTGATTCACATATTACACACTGGGAAAAGACAGAGCTATAGAAAATTAAAAGATCAGCAGCTACCAAGACTTCAGATGAGTGTGGGGAGTCAGAACAAGGGGATTTTAGGAAAGTGAAACACAAGGCAAATTCTGCTAGGGGGCTTCTAGAAAGGGTTTTCTTACCACAGAAAAGGAGCATCATCTTTCCTTCAGGCTCCCTTTCAGAGGCACCACTTCATTGTGACAGCCAGAGTATGAGAGTCTAGAGATTCACCAGGCATCTCTCAAGCATGGGATGAAAAGACTGAGGATACAAAGGTACCACACTGATGCTGGGGAGGGTGAGGCCTCATTTGTGATGATCAGTCTGGAAAATGTCCATTTCCCCATTAAACTGATAGCAAATGTTGGAAACTCTGCACACTTAAAAAGCAACGCTAGAACTAGTGAAACTGAAAACTAGAAAGAGAGAAGAAAAACCTTCTTTAGGAAGGATGCTAACTAATATGGGTGGGGGGAGATTTTCAGCTGTTTTGAAACCTTCATTTGTGTCTCCAATGTATCTTGATCATATCCATACCCCACTCCCTCCCTCCAGCTCCCCACATCCTTCTTACATCTCTCCCATCTCCTCCCAATGTCACGTAGTGTAGTTTTGTTTCTTTTTATAACACACTTAGTCCAGTTAGTGGTACCCATATGCTCATGTGTGGGAGGTTATCCACTGGATCATGGCAGACTACCATTGGCTGCCCTCATCTGCAGAGACAAGCAATTCTTCCTCCCTTAGCAACTATCTGTCATTAGATCCTCAGCTAGTGGTGGCACATCCAGAGGCCCTAAGCTGGAATTTTCAAGTCTTTTGGTCTTGTGAAGGCTTTATATGGGTCACATATTCTATATTGCCATATTAACATATTCCATGTTAACATATTCACACAGCTATGGCTCCCGTGAATTCACATGTTTAAGAGCCAAGTCCTTCCCAGAGCCTCTCAGCGCTCCACCCTATCCTCTGACTCTCACACTTCCAGGCTTGCCATTGGGCTTAGTTTCCCATCAAAGCTAAGTGGTAAACCTACTACAGAAGATTCCACACGCTTTGGTTGTAGAATATAGAGAAATCTATCTTGAACTGAGCAGAAAAGTCTCCCTGCTGACTAGCTTTCATAGGGGTAGAAAGTGCCATCCTGGCTTCTGGAAAAGAATACACCAACAGTCTTATCCAGAGCTAGAATGACCTGTGTGCCAGTCAACATGTGCCTGCTGGTACAATAGTGATAAGACTGTTCATGGTGGTAGCCACCACACTCTCTCGATTAGATTTGAAGCTGGCTCTATTGGAAGGTATTCATGTTTAATAGTGTATACATGGTCAAAGTTCATTGCTAATAAAGCCATAGGCTATAGGGCAGAATCTGTTGATGTTGTTTTGTTAAATAGTCATATTATTAATCTCCCTTTTAAATATTTATGTTTGTATACATAGATTCATACTGCTCCCAACTTTGGTCAGAGAAACTTCTTATTGTACAGTGAAGTAGTTAATGCAGAGACTCCTAACTGTTACAAATGTTGAGAATAAAGGACTGTGAATGTTCTATACAAGGAACATGCTCTTTCCCCGACCCAAGATCAGGTAACATCTTCAGAAAGAACAGAAAAATTATCACTTTGAAAAACCCAACATAACAATGGATTCAAGCAAGGCTTACATGATGCTAAAGTCATTAACTAAAGACATAATCAATGGGATGCGCACACAGCTTCAGAGTAGGAGCCTGCAAGTCACTTCCTGCTATTATAAAGAAGGAAATATGCCTTTACCTTGGGGAGCTTTCTAGTCACTACCTCATTCATATAACAAATTCAAGCCTTGATAACCATCACATAGTTTGGAAATATGGTTATTAAGGCTTGGAACTTGGAAGTTTCACAGCACAACGGACAAAGAGGCTCCACAATTATAATGTATTTTTGCCAAAAAGGTTTAACACAAGTACATAAAATGTCCAGTTCTCACTTCCAGGTTACAATAAATAAGGCATCTGTTATCTTTGTGAGAACAATAGATGAGTCTATTGGGGTGAAATATTTTGTAGTATCTGGGCGAGAGGCTTTGAAAAAAGCCACTGTTATAGATTTAAAAGAAAGGGTAAAGAGGGCCAAAGGGGTGATTTAGCCAGTAAGGATGCTAATTATCAAAGGACCTGAGCTCAGTCTCTGGGACTCACACCAGGCAGGACAACAACTTACTCCTACTGACTCCCCACCCAGACACATTAAAATAATTAAAAACTATCTTTAAAGAGGTTAGAAAGATGGCTCGGTGGTTAAGAGAATTTGCTGCTCTTCCTGAGGATCTGGCTTTGATTCCTAGCACCAGCAAGACTGCTCATAGCCATCTCTAATTCTAGTTCCAGAGATTCTTCTTCTGGTCTCCATGGGGCACTGTACACACAAGTGATGCTCAGACGTACACACAGCCAAAATTCATAAGTACATAAAATAACTTTAAAGTAGACTTAGAAAAGAAATGAATAAAGAATGTTATTGCTATTGCTTTAAGACTAAAGAAACATAGCATTTGCAGCAAGTGATCAGATTCTGGGAAAGGTTAAACAGCTTAAAACATCATTTGTGACTAGTTGGGACAATTTAAACACTGGCCATTAGGTGACACTTTGGAGTCCCTTTTCATTGTTGGTGCCACAGTGATATCAAGGGTCATGAATATTTAAGAGTCAAGAATGTCATAGCATATGTACCATGTTTCCATGCTTCAGAAAAACCACACAAAGAGAACAGACACATATTCTAAACACACACGCATGCACACGTACACACACACACACACACACACACACACACACGTGCGCGCTTTGGACTATGAGTAGAGCAAATTATGTGAGCAATTGGTGAAATAATGGAAGGTACTCAGTTGATCATTTTTCTCCTTAAACAATGCTCAATACAGAAGACATGAAAGAATTATACAAAGAACAGCCATGTGCCTATAGACTAAATCCTTTAATCCACAATGTTTTGCTAAAGTTGTCTTATAGCCCTCCCACCCCTCAATCTGTTATTTTTTTAAAATGCAGTTCGAAATTGTAGATGTGAGGACAACTCAACCCTAAACACAGCTGCATTCCTCTCCTTCATTAGAGCAGCAATCATTTTTGTTGTATTACTTTTAAACTGACTATAGATTAAGAATGTCTTCAGAGCCAAAGAGAAGCTTCAAATAGCTGAATTTGAAATGTTCTGCTCTATGTTGGATATGTTTGTCTATGACTTTTAATACCGTAATGGTGTGTGTGTGTGTGTGTGTGTGTGTGTGTGTGTGTGTGTGTGTGCGCGCATGTTTGGGACAGTCTCTTTATGAAGCTCAGACTGACTTCAAACTCTTCGCAATCCTCTCACTTTCGTTTCTAGAGTACTGGGATGACAAGTGTGTGTCACCCTTCCCAGTGTGTGCAGTGCTGTGGGTTGAACTCAGGGCTGCGTGCATGCGGGACAAGCACTCTACTCCCACTTAGCCACATCCCCAACTCCTGAAGCCGGTCTTTATCTTCATCACTATATTCCAGCTAGATTCTGGGATGTTGGCAGGGACATTGGATTTGGCCTCAGGGCATGGAGTTGAGGGACACTGGCTGCATGCAGACATTTGAGGGGTCAGTGTAGAGCAGACCATGCAGGCAAGCAAACAAGTTACCATGGAAGGGAAGTGAGCAGAAAATAGAAATCAGTTGTGTCTCAAAATGTCAGCAGAGCAGGTCATTGCCAGAGGTGCAGCTGGAGCTCGGAGAGCTGACATTGGTGCCAAGTGGTCACAGCACTGGCCTTGGGTGAGTAGACACCTGCGGAGGGGGTTCAAAGAGGGTTTAAAAAACTTTGCTTAAAATTTATTCTTTGGGTCTTTCATATTGTGCATATCAATCCCACTAATTACCCCGTCCCTTTGTATCTGCCTTCTGCCCTTGATACTTCCCCCCAAATAAAGTAAAATAAAATTTAAGAGAAAAAAGAAATAAAGAGAAAAAAAATCTCATCATGGAAGCTGTAATGTGGCACAGTGAATTAGGCAGTAAACCCTTTGATCCTTATATCTTTACTTGCAAGTGTTCATTACAAAGAGTCATCAGTCTGGTTCGAGGCCTCTGGTTTCTGCTACACTATTGATGCTGGGTCTTTACTGGCACTCTTTTTAGATGTCCTGTTGTCCTATGCTGTGGAGATCCTGCAGCTTTGGGTCTGCAGGACTGGCCCCTTCACATACTCCAGCAGATCATAGATGTGGTAGATGTTGGGGTGGGCCAACTCATAACCCTGGTTCTGGGCCTGGGTAGTTGCAAGGTTGGTCAGCCTGCCAGCTCTCCCCAGTCCTCACTACCAGGGTGAGGCTTCCATCATTGCCCAAGCTAGTTTACCTCTTGCAGCAATGAGCAAGAGTCAGGGCCAGTTCTCCTGCTTTCAGACCCTCAGGGATGACTCTCCCACCTACACCACCAGGGTCAGCTCTACTATGATGCCCAGGTGAGGTGCAGGGCCTACTCTCCTGAGTGCTACAGCTGGTGATGGACAGGGGCAGCTCTCCTGCTCTTATGACCTCAGAGCCAGCTCTCCTATCCACCTCACATGTAGAGGTGGGGGGAGGGCATCTCTCCTCAACCCATGCTTACCATATGACAGATGAGGGGCTGGGCTTATGTTCTCGGGGTGACTCACCCACACCCCAGTCAACAGGGTCAGCTCCGCTGTGTTGCCCAGACAAGGTGCAGGGCCTGCTTTCCTGAGTGTTGCAGTTGGTAACAGCGAGGGTCAGCTCCCTCACCAGCTGGAGGCAGTATGGGTAAGGGGAGAGGGTATCTTTCCTTTTCTCCCATGACCACACCACAGATGAAGGAGGCAGTATCAGCTATATCCTTCTCAGGGCCGGCTCACCAGCACTCCTCTCTATAGGGTCAACTCTACTGTGCTGCCCAGATGAGGCACAGGGCCTGTTCTCCTGAGTGCTGCAGTTGGTGAGGAGTTGGGTCAGGTCCCCCACCAGCTGCAGGTGGTGAGGGGTGAGGTGAGGAGGGCAACTTTCCCTCACCCACACCACCACATGGCGGATGAGAGGGGCACAACCTGATCTCCCATTCTCATGCCCTCAGGGCCTCACGTATGCCCCCGTGAACAGGGTCAGCTCTATTGTGCTGCCAGGTGAGGTGTAGGACCCTCTCTCCTGAGTGCTTCAGCCAGTGAGGAGTAGGACCACCATTCCCTAGTGTTGCAGTCAGTGAGGGATGGGGCCATCTCTGTATAGCCCTACCCTTTCAGCCTTCGGTAGTATCAGGAGCCATTGACATCAGCATAGACATAGCTGCATCAGGGCCATGAACCCAGACATCACAATGCCCTGGGTGGCAATGAAGCCACCCACTTCAGCCTATTCCTCACCCCTTTCACCTCTTCAGATATGCCTCTGTCCACAGGACACATACCATTCTGTCTCTCTTTCTCTCCCATACCACACCATACATTTGCTCACCATAATAGTGTCAATCTGCCTGGTAGCACAAGGCACCGGGCGGTCCTGTGTTTTCCCTCCAGAGCCCGTGGTGGACCACCTCAGGCCTGCATGTGGATCTCCTTGTCCTCCTCACTCTGTCATGACACTGAGCAGGACCATGCTTCAACCTCGGAGCCTGGGGTGGACTGCTCAGACTCAAAGAGAGTTTAGAGGTTTGTCCTCACAGATGTTTTCTTCTGTCTTCACTGGTTTCTCTTTCCAACCTGGAATTCGAAAACAGACGTTTAATTGTGAAGTCCCTATACCTTGGGAGACCTTGCTCATCCCTTCTTCTCAGTCTCCTTATGAAAACCTGGATTTGGCCCAGCTTTCCTAAGGGATATGGTTTTGCACATACCACTCCTGCGTTGAAAACCTTCCATCCGTCTCACTCCCTCAGCCTTGCACTTGGTAAACTCCAGTGTGAAACTGCCCTTGGCAACTTTCAAGTCAGGTCTAAGGGGGTAGAGTGGGGGTGGGCCTGAGCATCTCTTCCGCTGGCAGAGGATCCAGGATGGAGGCTACTTCAGCTCTGGTTCCGTATGGCCCCGGGTCTGTGCATGGAGGTTTTACAAACAAGACCTGGCAATGCACGATACCTCTGTCCCATCCCATGGGCTCAGACTTACCCCAACAGTTATCCAAAAGGGAAACTTGTGAAAATGCACCACAGCTGCATGCTCCCAGAAAAAGACAGACATGGGGTCAACCTTGGACTAAGAGTTTGTTGTGGCTCAGGGTGTCCTGCAACTTCTAGTCTTCATGCCTGTACTTTCCAATCCCCGGGACAATGGCACGGCAGACCTGCACCACAATGGTGCAGCAGAGGACCGTTGGCACCTCAGTCCTGATGCCCTTGAGTGTACTCATATTTGACAGGAAACCTGGGTTTCCAGCTTCAGCATCTGCCAATTATCTCTGCCTCCCCCTGAATGCTGTTAGTATCTGTCTCTGTCTTTGTAACTAACTTGTGACATCTTTCCTGCTAGACTGTCAGCTCCCAGAAACCAACTACTGTGTCTTAATCTTCCTATTACGCCCATGATGGCAGCAGTTGAAAAATATATGCTTACTAAATGGCTTAATAATTCATCGATCTCCAATACAAAAGGGAGGAGAATGAAATCATTCCATAAGCTGGATTCTGAGGCTGCATCAAAAGAGATTCTGAGAGAGCTAGTCAGTCACGTAATCAGCAAACTGAATTAGGTCTAAAATTCTGATTGTTAATTATTTTGAAATGATATTTAAAATGCTGATACATAGATAAGCATTGTCTTTTAAAAATTAGACTATTGGGGTGTAATTGACATACAAATGGGTTTTACAGGTGTCTGTGGAGCTAACAGAGTCAGTAAAGTGCTTGCCACATGAGCCTGAGGACCTGAGTTCAACCCCCAGCACCCATATAAGAAAGAAACAAGCATGGTGGAGCCCACTTGATATAGAGGAAGAGACATGCAGATCTTTGGTGCTTGCTGGTCATCCAACTTGGCCTAATAGGCAAGCCCCAGATTCCAGTGGGAGAGTCAATACCGAAACCAAGCTGGATGTTTTTGAGGAACAACAACTGAGGTTGTCCTCTGATCTCCACATAAACCTGTATCAGCACCCAAGAAAACACACACACACACACACACACACACACACACACACACACACACACCCCACATACAGCAACCAAATGCATTATATACCATGCATACAAATGCAATATATATATAAATACCATACACAACATAATGAGTTTGAAGATAAGTTTAGATCCATCTAAGTAAAGTTGAATAAGTCTTGGTTAATGCAGATGCGTTGAAATCCATCTAACTAGAGTTCAGTGTTTGGTATGTGCACACATTGTGACAAACGACAAAATAAAAATTTAGAACACCTTCTCCATTCCAAGAGTTCTCTATTGCTCCTTCTGGTTGACTCCATCCACTACTTCCAAGCCTTAGAAGCCACTGACCTGCTTTTTGCTGTGTGGTTTTGCAGTTTCCAACGAGTCACATAAATAGAATAATGACATAGCTTGTGGCTTTTAAAAGTCTAATTCCCCTTCAGTTAATACAATGCCTTTCTCAAAAGTTTTCTTCTAGATCTTTCTTCAGTCTATCAGTAGTGTGTTCTACCTGCTCTCTAGTCAACATCACCTCTTCTTTCACAATTAGATCTGGGAATATTATCAGCTTTATAATTCCAGCATGAAAATTGATTTACTGTGATTGATTTCAAGTATAAACGTCAATGAAATGCCATTATGCCTCTTGGTAGAAACCTTACTCATTAGGGCAGTGCATTTTCCAAATGTATGATTAATGGTTCTATAGTCTGTAGACGGTTTCTGGAATCACCATCACCAAACCCTCTATAATTGCACATTTACAGTCATTTTTAAGATGATGTTTTTGATGTTATTGTATATTAGACACACAGGAGACTATAAGTGTTAAGTTCTGTACTTTCAATTTGAGGGTAAGTAAAGAGGGAAGGGAGGAGAGGAGACCACATTTCTACTTAGCCTGTGGTGTGTCTTGCTCCAGCTACAAATCCTTTTCAAATCCTGCTGAGCTAAAGTGAGCCCTTCCACACAGGATGTTAAAACTTTAAAGTGATGAGGTAGAGCTAAGGAAGTAATTGGTGGCAATGCCTAAATGACCAAGAAAATATTTTAGAAATTCACAGTATTTTTAGAAGAAACCACACAAAAAATATAGTATAAATTAATTAAAGCTGTTTGAGGATAATCTAAGTATTAGAAAAAAACAGCAATACTCACATAGGGCCAAAGCAAGGACCATCATCTAAACAAAATCTGCATTCCTAATGTGAGACTGCTTAGCTGTCTTCTGTGTCCCACGATACATATCTACCTACACTTTCTACATATGTATGTTTTCTGAGTAGATATTTCTGAGTTATAAAGGCTATGTCTTATGATGTATTATTTCTTTTTCATTTTTTAAAGAACCAACTATATAAGGAGTAAAGTAAAAAAGAAGAAGAAAGATGTCTTAGGAATTATTTATAGAAAATAAAAAGGAGGTGACAAACAATGACTCTCCGCGTGAGAGGGAAAATGACCTTTCATGGTGTGTCCCACTGCGTTCCCAGTGTGGTGAGAATAAGGAGTCTTGGTAGTTGTATCATGCTGCTCACTGAGAGCTGTCAATCATGTGTGTTTTAAAGACATGGAGTTTAGGACTTGTCAACACAATTCTTAGGGGTGAACTCAGTGCTCACCAGGAGAAAAGAGCTAAACAAACATCCAAATAAACTGAGACCCAAAGCACTCACTGCCTGGAGAACCTGTCCCATGGAATCTTCAGTTCACACACTTACAGGTCACACATAATCCGTGGCATGTGGGTGGCAATCCTAACATCTATTGTGTGCTTTTCAAGTGGAGGACCATTTGGTGATTCATGACCTAAGCTTTCTTTCTCCCTGTAATCTACATAGAGCAAATTATTTGTCAATGAGAAGCCCTCATACAAATAACTGTCTAATCCTGAAACTGCGGACAGTCTTGCAGGCCATTGCAATGCTGGCAGCCAGGACTGTACGTGGAACTCCATTAGCGCTGTCCCTGGGGGACACTGTTGAGCTTCATTGGGCAGGGCAGGGCAGGATCCCATTTGACTCCTCATTAGGGTTCTCACAGGGATTCCAGCTACTGTCTCTGGTTGTTATTACTTCTCTGTGTGTGGGAAAGATAGATGGAACCCACAGAGGCAACAAAAGAGTTTTACATGTTTAGAGAAAGAATGTTTCTTCTGATTCTTTAGACTTAACATCAGTCTTTCAGATCATTAACTACTAATTGTTGTTATTATCATTTTCAAAGTAAATAGCTTCATTTTATTCTGTGAGCTTTTTCATTTTAAATTCAATGCATAAGGGAATCCATTTTGTTCCATGTTTGTCTTTCTTCAGGCAGAGTAACACTGAGAGAATGTAATGTTCTGAGATCTCTTTAGGAAGCAGCATGGTTGTGATAAGGAAACCTCACAGATATTTTCAGGCATTTGGTGACCAAAATGACTGGAGACACTAATACTACCTGTGGCCATTCTTGTTGGAGTCTTGAGAATATTTAGATTTAACATATTTTATAAATACTGCATTGGAAAACCAGTCAGTGATCTGAGGAAACGTACTGTTGATGATGCCACATACACATTCTTCATGGGAGTCTCTGGGCAAAAATTTGCAATCCTGTTACTGGTTTAAATATAATAACAAATGAAACTATCCCCCTCCCCTGAAATAACTATGTAAAATGCTGTTCTCTAGAAGGAACTCTTCTGTAATTACCAAATCAAACCTTCAGTCTTCAGGCCATCTAGTCAGAATGCTGCTAATGGAATATTAATAATGCTAATTACTAATGCTTTCCTGGGCAGTGATGCACTAACCACTTAATATTGCTGCTCCCTAAAGTGGTCCACGTACACATCTGTATGAGAGCAAAAAGGCCTGAGCAATTTGTGATTTAATTGAGTAAAGAGAAAATAAAATGACACAGCTGGATAGGATTATTTAAAATGATGCATCATCATGAAAGTTCCTTTTGCATTTACAAGATTAACATTTGAGAAAAACTCTTCCTGATGCTTACAACAGATCAGACAAACCTATATTTACATATTTATTTGTACATACAAACATGTATATGTGTAGTTAACCTCACATATGTGCTTAATTCACATGTAGACTCTAAAATGAAACTCTATTAAAAGTGTAATTGTTGGCATCTTGTGAGTACCACTTAGACCCCAGCATAAGCATCTCTGTCTGGATATTAGATCATTTTGGAGCCTCCTTGATGTAGGTGGAAATGGAAAGCCACTTTCAAAGGCTTAAAAAAAAAAATAAACCAAAGGCTCGGAAAGTCCAGCCCTAAGGAACCATTTCTTAGAAAGTCCTTGAGTTTGGCCCAGAAGTGGGAAGCAGCAGAAACCTTTCTCAAGAGGGAGGGCCAGAGAGTCAGGCCGACACAGGGCAGCCGTGAGGACACTGAATGGAATCATGTCAGGGAGAGTGGGCTTGTACCAAGAAAACTTCAGTGCCAGCAAGAGGAACGTTCAATCACAAGCCCAGACCATCATTCTGTCCTCTGCAAAGGATCGTTGGTGCCTCCGTTTATGCCTACAACATTCTCAGCCTGAACCTTGAGTTTCCAGCCTTACATCTGCAGGAAAAGGTGAGCTTAGGCAACTCCGGTCTTTCGGCAGGCCACCGTTCCTCAGCTGTGCACCAGAGGATGGGTTCTTGCCTTCCTGACACCTGGCACCGCACTTCGAAGGATAAAAAGAAGTTCCATTACTTCAGGACACGGCCAGGACCTTTATGTGAAATGACTTCATATCTGAACAGTGCATCCCACGGTTTATTCTGATAGCGTTATCTTTTAAAAACTCCAAAGTCAGAAAGTTAGACACGAGCACACTGCGTGGAACTCACGGCTTGTGATTCTAAAGTCTTGGGTTAGCTATTCATAGATAATTCGGAATATTTAGTGTGTTCATACATAGAGAGTATATATATTACATTCATATTCTAAATGTGTGTAAAATACAGTGAGCTAAGTGTGCTAATAGGACAAGTGTGGGAAACTCCTTAGGTGAGTGTAGGGTGCGATGAGGGAACAGAACTGAGGTTGGGGGGCATATGAGTTGAAACTCACCGCCCCCCCCTTAAAAACACTTAAATGTCACTTGTCACTAGTGACTTTAAGTACAAGGGCAAAGGAAGGGAGGTTGAGAAGGACCTGGGATAAGAGGCATCAGAGGGGAAACCCCACAGACACCTCCCTGGAGGAGACTGGGGAGGGTGAGGCGGAGCCTGGCCTGGGGGCTGCCTAGCAATGGGAAGCAGGCAGGCCCTGGTGGGAGGACCCGAGATCTGCACTTCAGGAGTTCCTGGCTCTGAGAGAGAACACCCCTGTTGCTAGGGGGCCGCTGAGAGCTGCCTGCCTGCGCAGCCCGGCCTCTCCCTCCTCACGCCGACCCCTGCCTCGCATGGCAACCGCTGTAGCTGTGGCGCAGAGCCTCGCCCACTGCCATCCCCACCCTCTCCATCCTTAGCCATTAAGCAACGCCGGCTCCTGGCACGTTCTCGCCGGACTCGGGCTCAGAAGAGGAGAGCGATCCATCCGATCCATCCGGAAGCGCAGGGGGACCAGCCAGGCGACATGCGGCCGCCTGGAGCCTCCTGGGCGCCTGGGGTCTGAGGCTGTCAGCCAGGACTGATCATTGTGAGCGCCACGGGGACCCGCTGGCGCTGCCGTCCCTCCCGGGTCCCTGGACGCGTCACGATGGGGCACCTGCCCCGAGGAACGCGCGGGGGCCGCCGCCTGCTGCCTCTGCTCGGGCTCTTTGTGCTGATCAAGGTAGGGGACCCCCCCCCCCAGTCCTCGGGGATGGGGATCCATCCCGCCGTGGGGAGCTACGCGCTCGGGGCGCGGTGGCCAGGCGGGGATCGCCAGCCGCGCACGCTTTGTCCTCAGCGCGTGCTGGGTGGGCTGCGGGTGTGCGGGTGGAAAGATGTGGAAGTTTGAGCCTTCCAGTCGTCGCCCTTTGTACTCTGACACCTCAGCGATGGGCTAGCCGGATAGGGCTTTCTCCGGCAAAATGAGGTCACTTTCTTTACCGGTCCCCACTGCACCCCGGTTCCACTTCACCCTCTCGCTCTCCCCCAGTGGAGCCTCCGTGCAGCTGCTTTGTCTCAGTCGACTCACCTTCTGCGGGAATCACACGCAGGGCACTGAGCTCCGGACCAGACGCACCAGCCAGGCAGGGCTAGGGCCAGGGTTCCGTTGAGGAAGGAATCAGCTCAACCCGAGGGGAGGTCTCTCCCTGTCTTAACCTCCATCCACCTGAGGATGCCTGGAGAAAACTCTCCACACTTCCTCCACTTCATCCTCACATTACAGGATGCTGCCTCTGATTTTAATGGTGGAAAATGTAGTTTATAAAATTCACTTTTCCTGTTCTCTTTGGAACGTGTGGCTCAAAATTGCACTTTGAGGAAAAAAAAAGTGAAAAGGAAAATACTGTTTAAAAACAAAAACTTGACACCTAAAGCATGTAATTAAAAAAGAAAACAACAACAACTAGTTGTTTTGTTGGCACGTGAGGGGAAGTTAGGAAGGGGTACCCCCTCGCTCCTGCTTTCGAGGGTTATTTAGTCCCTTTTCCCTTCTTGGCCCAGACTCCAGGATGTCGGCAGGTGATCCGGAGCTATCCCTTCAGCACTGCGCGGATACCTAGCTAGGAGAGGTCGCCGCATTAATGACTGCAAATGTTCCCGCATTAAGGATTCACTTCTTGGTTATATGCCCATTAATTATGAATGCTCCCCAAGGTTACAGTGAACAGGACCGGTGAATCCCTGGCAGCATCAGTTTAAAATACTCTCTATTTTCTTCTTGCCTTCCCCGATCGCAGGAAAAGAAAGAAAAAGAAAAGGGGAAATACCGGGAGAGTACAAAAGAGAAGTTTTGAGTTGTATTTGATACACAATTCTTAAGTTGTCAGTCATTATTTTATTGTAAAATCTGGTAAATAATAAATGCAGCTTCATGTTTTCCCTGTAGGAGGCTTTTCCTTAGTATACTCCACAGATATATTATGCTTACTGGATTTTTTTTATGATTAACGTTTTTTTTT
>CABHPH010107819.1:0-19989 GCA_902168325.1 Peromyscus nudipes | reverse complement strand
TGAGCACAGGACCCGGTCCAACTGCCTGGATGCCTCCTAAACAGATCAAGCCAATCAACTGTCTCACCCATTCAGAGGGCCTGATCCAGTTGGGGGCCCCTCAGCCATTGGTTCACAGTTCATGTGTTTCCATTCGTTTGGCCACTTGTCCTTGTATTCCATCCATCCCTGGTCCCAACAACTCTTGCTCACATAAACCCTCCTCCTTCTCGCCAATTGGACTCCCGGAGCTCCACCCGGGGCCTGACCATGGATATCTGCATCTAGTTCCCTCAGTCACTGGATGGGGTTTCTAGCACGACAATTAGGGTGTTTGGTCATCTTTATTTCTCTCCTCTTTCCCCCTATTCTTTCACATCATTATTTCCATTCTGTCTTAGCTCACTCACTACTATTTCATTTAATTACTACATCTTTGATATTTTCCTAGTCACTTTAGGCCAGAGGAGAATCAGGCAGCTTCTAAAGTACTACCTGACCCCTGTGAGGACTATTACCAGAGATTATGTTTGCTATAGGCAGATTTTGCTCCTGACACCAAAGTGGATTGAGGAACAAAAGCCTCCTTCTCTAGTTAGCAATGGAAGTATCATAGTAGGAAAAAATACTGATTTAAAATTTTCCAATATGTAACTTTGTTGTCAAGCTTTAATCAGATGTTTAAATAAACATAACTCATTGTTGCTTATGTCCTTTGGACCTTTTCTACTCAATTTCTCCTTTCATTATGTGTCATCTACTGGCTTCTGTTCCTGTGTATACTCTAATCACACTTAATCCTCCTTCTCCTCCCTCACGTTTTCAGAGTCATACATTTGATATGTTTTATAACTTATATTGTATTTTTAATAACTTGTCCTCTGTATTTACATATATGTATAGGAGCCTACATGGGATAGTACTTTCTCTTAGATTTACACTGAAGTGGTACATATTCTGCAATTTTCTCTTTCTGTACACATTTTCTTGAAATCCTTATGTAGTTCATGCATTGCTGTCATCATGGGGCCATCCCCCTACAAGACCATAATGCTGGTCTTGTAGTAAAGGGCCTAGAGATAAACCCAGAGGTGGATTTAAGGTACAACATCTGCTTTATTACGTGTGAGCAACTACTTATATACTGGAAGCCTATGGAGTGTGATTGGTTAGCACATTACCTTAGATTGCACAGTGGATGCTCATACCATCAGGGTCTTTATGTAGAAGAAGCACATTAAAGGAGACGTGGAGAATGACCAGCTGCTGACTACTCAAGCTACTTCAGAATTCATTGCTGTGACTTCTGGGAATTCTCAGGAGCATGGTGTGCCTTGCTTCCCATTTAGAAGTGCAGTGTGCCAAGTGGGCTGGCCACCAGGTCATGTCTGCTTTTTCTCCTACATACATGCAAATCTCTCCATACCATGATACATTATGGATAATTTCAATTTATGTCATAATTCTCTTAATTTTAATAAACATAAAGGTTGTTTCTTCTGTTCTGTTCTTATAATGCTTGTGAAAACCTTAGTTTATGTAATTGAGTTTCTCTAGGATATATACTAAGAATGAGAAATGCTGGATCATAATAAAATACCCCTTCTTTTATTTTAATAAGTATTGCAAAATTGCAGTCCTAAATAGTTTTCCAAATTCAAAAACTGCTAAAGTATATAAATGTACAGGATTGTCTATTAAGTTTTAATCTTTAATTGTGAAAATATTCAAACCCTAAGACTATAATTTATGAATAGCTACATCATTCCTCTCTAGATCTAAGCTAATATTTTCCATTCTTTTTTTTTTTTTTGATTTTTCGAGACAGGGTTTCTCTGTGTAGCTTTGCACCTTTCCTGGAGCTCACTTGGTAGCCCAGGCTGGCCTCGAACTCACAGAGATCCACCTGCCTCTGCCTCCTGAGTGCTGGGATTAAAGGCATGCGCCACCAACGCCCGGCATATTTTCCATTCTTGCATTATCTATCTATCATCTATCTATCTGTCTATCTATCTGTCTGTCTGTCTATCTATCTATCTATCTATCTTTCCATCTTTCTATTTATTTATCTTAGATGCTGAATGATTTCATAAAAACTGCATCTACCATGTCTCAGTTTTGTGATACTGGGGATGGAATTCAATGCCTCACAAATGTTAAACACACATTCTGCCATGAGCTATATCCCTAAGCTAATGTCATGACTCTTGACCCTTACATACTTTAGCAAGCCATCTCCTAAAAGTAATTACATTCTAATATATAAACACAACACATCTTCATACAATATCTTATTGCATGTATAAAATTAGCAGTAATTTCCTCATTCTTATACCATTTAATATCCAAGTCACTTTAAAATTTCCTCAGGTGTCACAAAATGTCATTTTAATGTTTTATTTTGACACCTGGGATTCAGTCAAGTTTAACTAATTGAATATTTTATAAAGATGTAATTGGTGTATCAAAAGAATTCATAGTTGAAACTTGAATAGTACAATGATGTAGTTTGTTTTGTTTTATTTTGCTTGAGTCAATTCTTCACTGTGCATCTTACCTCTTGCTAGCCTTAAAGACTTTATCCTCCTGCCTCAGTCTTTCCAGTACTAGAATTCCAGGAATACAGTGCCATTCTACCTAGCAGTATTTTAAAAAATATATTGAGTATATTAAGTTAATAATCCATCAAATATTCTTCACCCAATAAAGAAATAGCATACGTATTAGCAGTCCCTTCTTAGGCTCCCTTACCCTAGTCCCTCTTGAAAACTGAGGAGAGCTATGACCAGATCTGTTCCTATGTAGGATGTAGTGTCAGACCCTACTGTGTGTTCCACTCCAACTCTTCATAGAACATTAGACAAAGCTTGAAAGCAAAATACCTAATACTATGTCCAATAATTCAAGTGATCTTCTAAATTGAATAAAGTGTAAAAGCATACATGTGTGTTCTTTATGTCATCATTTGCTTAACCACAAGTCCTCAGATTTTTGCCTATGTTATATGTTGGTATTGTGTTTTGCTCATCTTATGGATGAATCCAACCCCATGTATAGATATACTAAATTTGGTCATTTAAGTATCTATTAATAAGCATTTTACTTACTCCCACGTGCTGTGGGATGTTCTGTATGGCAAATGTGTTGCTCTGATTGGTCAATAAATAAAACACTGATTGGCCAGTGGCTAGACAGGAAGTATAGGTGGGACTAACAGAGAGGAGAAAAGAAAGAACAGGAAGGCAGAAGGAGTCACTGCCAGCCACCGCCAGGACAAGCAGCATGTAAAGATGCCGGTAAGCCACGAGCCACGTGGCAAGGTATAGATTTATGGAAATAGATTAATTTAAGCTATAAGAACAGTTAGTAAGAAGCCTGCCACGGCCATACAGTTTGTAAGCAATATAAGTCTCTGTGTTTACTTGGTTGGATCTGAGCGGCTGTGGGACTGGCAGGTGAGAGAGATTTATCCTGACTGTGGGCCAGGCAGGAAAACTCTAGCTACATCAACGTTTTGCTGAAGTTTTTGTGGGGTCATATGTTTTCATTGACATTGAGTATGTATCTAAGAGCAGAGCTGATATTTTCTGTAGTGGGTGCACTATTTACATTATCAGGAACACTCAATGAGTATCACACCTTTTGCAAATAGTGCTCAAGACTTTTTTTCCAGGGTTCCAAGATGTCTCAGGCAGCAAAGTCACCTGCTGCCAAGCCTGATAACCTGAATTTGGTCCCCAGAACATATGGTAGAAGGAGAGAACCAAATCCCAAAAGTTGCTCTCTGACCTCCATGTGTGCTGTGGAACTCATACACACACACACACACACACACACACACACACACACACATGAACAAATGAATAAATAAATAATACAATGACTTTTTTAAACCTAATTTCCATTAAAAGATGTTCCAAGGGAGTATTTTCTGTTTGATGTTTGCTCCACTTCTCTCTCATTCACATACTCACCTCAGGATTGTTCCAAGTCCTCCATCAGAAGTTGCTCACTTCTCTTTCTCTTCTATGATTCCAAAGGTGTCTAAACTATTTGAGATTCTGCTAAGCAATCTCTGGAGGGAAGGAAGGAATGACCCACAAAGTCATGTTAGGTACCTCCTAAGTGCTCTTCTTGGTTCCTCATAATGTTGTTCTACATTATAATGTTCTACTTATTTATATCTTTCTCATATGGAATTAAAATTATTAATTACTGAAAATAATTTCCCACATGACTATGATGATGAACATTTTCATGTGCATTGTATTTGTATATCATCACCCTTGAAGAGATTTTTCAGGTATTTTACTAGTTTTGTGCCGTGTTATCATTTTTCAATGAATTACATGTGTTATTCAACTTTTTTTTACCCAAATGCTTCCTTAGCATATGATTTACAAATATTTTCTTCTATTCTGTGGGCTATGATTTAATTTTCTTTATAATGCACTCTGGCACATAAGAGGTTTTTTATTTTAAGGTTTTTGTGAAACCTCATTTGTTTTCTTTTAGTTATTTGCTATTTTGTGACTGACTGAATTAAACTTACAGTTTAAATAATTTGGAGTGTGATGTCATCTTAGTATCAAATCTAATTCATAAAGATGGATTTTTTTTCTTATTCATTCTTTTAAAATTCCTTTTAACAATGTTTTACTGTTCTTATTTTCTGTGTACAATGGATGCATTCCTCTTAGCTTAAGTCATTCTTAGGTATTTTTATGATTTTCTTACTATTTTAAATGAATTATTTTAAATTTCAGTATTATAGTATTTATTACCAACATACAGAAATATGGTTGCTTTTATATTAATCTTGTATCCTACAATCTTTCTGAATTTGCTTGTTTGTTACATTAGTTTTTAGTGTACTCTTGGGGAGTGCTATTATGTAAAATTGTATCATCTATCAATATAGGTAAATAAGTACTACTTCCTTTTCAATGTGGATATTTTCTGTTCTTCTGCCCCATTGCCCTGGATAGAACCTCCATTATTAAACTAAAAATGAGTGATGAGATCAGACATTCAGGTTTTGTTTTGGAATTTAAGGAAATTCATTCTGTCACTCGTCATTATGTTAGCTCTGGGTTTTTCAGAGGTGGGGCTGTTTCCTGCCATTTCTAGTTTTTGAATGTCTTCTAATCATAACTGAATGTGGGAATCTTAATGGATACTTTTTTCAGTGTCTGTTGAGATGATCGTGTAGGGTTTTCCTCTTTATTTTACTAACAATGGCAAAATACTAGAAGAAATATTGATTTATCTTTGTGTATTTAAATAAGCTTGCATTCCTGAGATTAATAGTATGTGTTCATAGTTTATAATCCATTTTATAAGCTTTTGGATTTTCTTGACAATTTTTTACATTTGTGTTTATCAGGGGCCCTAGTATACAGGTTCCTTTTTTAATGATGTCTTTATCTGGCTTTAGTATTATTGTAATATTTTCCTTAAAGAATTAGAAGAAACCTGGTATGGGGGCAAATGGCTGTACACTTGTGCTAGAAAGATGTAGGCTAGAGGATCACAAGTGCAAGTTCATTCTCAGCTGTACAACCAGTTCAAGTTCAAGCTGGGCTACATGTTACTTAGTTAAAAAAAAAAAGAAAGAAGAAAAGAAAAAGAAGGAAGGGAGTGAGGGAGGAAGAAATTGAAAGGGTCTCCCTTCAGGTTTGGTAGTTAATGAATGGTTAGTGTGAATTCTTTAAGCACTCTGTAGACTAAATCACTGAATCATCCTTGTCCTTCTTCATAGGAAATACTTTGATTATTAATCTAATCTCTTTACATGGGTCTATTCAGATTTTCTAGTTCTTTAGTCAGCTTGATCAACATTGTATTCTACTGCATCTTTTTAGTTTGGGCCATTCTAAATCACTGTTCCCACCCTTTCCCTATCACATTCACTTACACATTTAAGTGGATCACCAATTTAATATAATACAGTATATTAAATAGTCAAGGCTCTCATTGATTTGAGATGCCAATTATGTACTAAATTCTTAAATTCACATGCTCAAACTTTTTGTAGTACTCCATTGATTTATTTTAATCTAGTCATATAAAAATACACTTAATTACTCATATGTACAATATGCTTTTATGTCTGTGAGGAAAATATGTTATCTATTTCTTTTTTAAGTGATCTTGGCTATGCTTGCACATTCATTTTTCTCTAAAATTTTAGAATCAGCTTGTCAAATCTTATGAAATATCTCTTGAGATTCAGAATCTCATTATGTTCATCTTTATAAGATTACTTCTATGAGAATTTATAGCCTCACTATAATGAGTCTTCTGTCCATAAACAGGTTCATTCTTATGCTGTTCAGTAAATTATAGTTTTTTCCACAAAATTTTGATCATTTTTAGTAAAGGTTATTACTATTTTCAGAGTTTTTTTTCTCGGTATTGCAAGTGATATTTTCAACTACACTTTCCAATTGGTTATTGATAATTTACAGAAATTTATTAACATTGATATATGAGCCTTATACAAATCACTTTTTAAAATTTTGGTGAACTATGACTTTTGAATAGTTTTTCTTTGTTTTAAATTTAATTTCTTTCTCTCCTTTATTCCAGATGGAGTAGTTATTAATAATCACCTCTTTCTTCTATTTCATGTTAATGAATATGTTTTGAAATAACCACCACTGAAGTATTTTGTTCTTTGTTTCTAATAGATAAATTTATTGAGATAAGACATTCCTAATTTACTACAATGTTTGTTAAATTATCAAAATAGGGTGTACTGATTGTGGCTTCAATATGAGGGTCAGATTTCATCCTCCTTAGGAAATAATACAGAGGTAGAAACTTCAGTTGAATTGAATTGTGGAAAGATGGAACCCCAAAACTGAAGCCAGACACCCACTAAATCCTTTAGAAGCAAACAATTTTTCTAAAGAGCTCTTTGCATGAGGCCTAAACTCTGCCTTATGCAGAAGTAAGATTGGGCTTCCTGACAGAGAGGAATAAGATAATGGCATGGTAGGGTCCAACGCAGAGGGGTATGGTTCTTCTATGGACTTTATTTCCTGCCTTTGTCTAACACATGATTTGAGAACAGATGAAGAGCAAGTGTGATTTGTTTCACCTTCCAACTCTCTACCATTGTTCAGAAAATTATCTTATTTTACCCACTACTTTGGGAGGGAAAATCTATTCCTTTGAGACTGCCATCCTGATCATGGCAGCCACTGGCTAGGGTTGATTGGATTTTCTCTTTCTGTGCTATACTGTTTATGTATATGGCAGTATGTATACATATCTATAGGTATATCCATATGGCAGTTCCACACTTAGCTACTTGAACAAAATTCTTGTTTCTTACTCCAGCATGGAAAAACTTGTAGTATAAAGCAAATACTTAACAGGTAAGGTATTCAAGTAGACCTCTGTTACCACATTTTGGGTAACAATTAAGAGGAAGAATGGAATAATGTATTCCTCTGTTTCATCATAGTTAGTGAGAATCATCAGTTCCCACAGGGCTAAATTATAATATCACTCCCTTTCTTCATGTATAAGCTGAGCTGCATCATTTGATTTCCCTGTGTCTCAATTTTCTGTCTGTAAAGTGAAAGTAAAAGTCATTATCTACATCAAAATTCATTGTGGTGATTAATACAGATATGTATAAAACATTTAGCCAAAGGTCCACATATGTTAAGGGTCCATAAAATATGTGTTAAAATGAAGTGTAGAATGCAATTATCAGAAGCCTTAGAGAATGAGAGGGGGTAGATACTTTTGTAATCTGTTTTTGTGTGTCTCCAGTGACTTGTACTGGACAAGTCACCCACTGAATGACTTGATCCTAACTGAAGAGAAGCATGATTTCTCAAGAAGACCCCCAGCAGTCTTCAGTTTCTGGTCCTGTCATCTCTTCTTGGAGGGAAGTGGAGGTACTCCTTGCAAATGTAGTAACTCCTAAAACATAAAAAGAAGCTCTACACCCCTCAACACTGAGGCACCTAGAGAACGACAAACTACCCAGCTGAGTGCTAGGAATGACTTTCAATTCTTGAACACATTCAGAATTTGTCTCATCTTGGGTTTTACAAGGAAGGAAATGAGCACAATTCAGCAGCACTCTAAACTACTAGTATTTCCTAGCCATGCACCTTGAGCTATGCTTATCTGTTTCCTGTTAAACATCAGCTCCTGGATTGCTTAAAGGGGAAACATTACATGCTACATATAATTTTGTCTCTAACATGTCCCTACTTTCATCAATCTAGCTCCTCACTATATAAGAACATTTTCTTATTTTTAGACAAAAGATGACATGGGAGTCATAACCCTTTCATTAGGACTCCGTGAGAAGGAAAATCTGATCACTTTTAAACAATGATAATAATGTTAATTGTTGGAGTTTACTGGGTACATAGTATTTCAGAGAGAATACTACTAAATAGGCTACATAAATTGTATAATTTAGCCCTTACAACAAATGAAACTCTCGGTACTGTTAAACTCAATTTGTCTAAACTACGAAAAAAAAAAAAAAGAGGCTCAAAGTGGTCAAACACTTTGCTCACAGTCTCATAGGGTTTAAAAGTTTCTGTTGCTAGTGTGAAATAGAATTTTTTCCTATTGTGTATTGAGGGAACCAAACTTGGATTGTCAAGCTTGTGTAGCTGAAGCTTTACCCACCAAGCCATGTGTCTTGCCCTCTCTTATTTCTAAAATTGTGTCGGTATCGATTGTCACAACTGTGTGTCTTCCTGAAGGTATTTACTGTACCTTCTGCCTTCTTCTTCTGAGCACTTATTTCAGGTTTGACTTTTTAAAACAATTTTAGGTTTTTGCATCAACTCTAATTTATTTGCTATTTCACCATTTTCTGATCTTATCTTTATTAATTTACATTTTACCTGGGTTTGTTTTATTGCACTATTTATAACTTCTGGAATAGATAGCTTAGTTAATTTATTTCCCATTTATTTTTATTTCATAATAAATGAATTCAAGGCCATATGGCTTTTTGCTGATTATGGCATTGCCTGCATCTAAAAGATTTTGATATGTACAACTCTCATTATCATATTAATGTAAATGTCTCTTCAGCTCAAGAGTTCTTCAGAAGGGTATTTGTGTTTTAAATTTATAAATGTTTATTGGGATTGGCCTCTGTGAATGGAGAGTGGCATAGTTGGCTATCTTTTTATTGCTGATTTCTAAATGGTATTTGAGTCCTTGCCTGGCTGATTTCCGTGCTTGTATTCTCAATCAGTACAAATGGTAAGAGTCCATCCTGTGTGTATATATGTGTGTGTGGGGGGGGGTCTGCCTGTTTATAGAATTGAAGGCAGTGTGAGTGAGACTGGAGATTTGTATTCTGTACCACCTAGGAGTGGACATTTATAAATGAGGGAAGTGAAGCAAAATGTCAGTGTGAAAAGGTCAGCTGGCTTGCTCACAGCAATGCAACCCTCCCTTATACAGCCTTCACCTGGGTTGGGAAGAGGGCATTTGCTTTTTCAGCCCTGTTTGCCAGGCATTATATGCCCTATTTAGTCCTAAAAACTGTGGCTACCTTTCAGAGACCTAGTTGTTTGTTTGTGCTGATAGTCCATGGGTCATATGTGATTGAGGCAGAACAATCTTCAGTAATTTTCTAGGTTAAAAACAAATAATCAATCCACAGTGAAAGGGTCATATCATCAATCTAGTCCATAGAAGCTAGGATTTCTGATTAATTATTCCTATAGGCAATGCCTTTACCTTCCTGCTCTTCAAACACCCTGTCTCCATAACAAAAGAGATGATCAGTTTATAATGTCATATATTACCATATACTCATATATTCTTAGCCAAATAAGAAAAGAGACAAACAAGACAGCTTAGCAGTTTAGATGAGGGTTTCATCACCTTTTATATCTCATTTATAAGAATGCAATGTCACTGCTTTATAACACAGATCTCTGTACATTCAACTTTGAAGCACAGCTGCCATCTTATTTCTTTTATATTGTCTACCTCCTCCAACTTCTTCTGCCATTCCCCACACTGCTGCCTTATACACTCTGATAATTGTGGCTTTTAATTTGTTTTACAGATGAATAGGGCTGCTACTACCCCCTAACTGGAGCTACAGAATCGTGTTTCATTTGCCTACATCCATTGTGTTTAATTGTCCTGCTTCCTTGACAACCTTTAATTGGACTCTTGTAGACTGAATATGACTGTCTTTTCCTTATTTTCTGTGTCACTAATGACAATGCAAAATAAAATGAGACCTAATACTGTGGTCCTTTAACATCTCTGCCAAATATTCCTATGCAGTATATTTGCTTATCAGTTAGCCCTTTCCTTTTTATGGTCAATTTTCTGCCTTTGGAAGCCATTTCAATATGGTTTCACGTTAGATGAATTCCCAAACAAAGAAACAGACCCTCTGCTGAGATTCCAGGGTGGTTGCACTAACCCAGAGCTGTTGTAAAAACCCGTCTTCACACAGCTTATTTTGAGTGTGTACATGGGCAAAGCAGATTGATCCTGAATTGTGTGTGCTTCTACTGTTTCTGACTTCCAAAGGTTTGGACCACGTTTCTAGACTAGAACATACTTCAAATGGAGACATCCAATCTTTCTGAAGCTGAGTCATACTTGCTACAGAAATAACTTTGCAACAGGAAAAATTTCCAATTCAGTAGAATTAGGGGAAGGAATGAGAAGGAAAGACTTTTTTTTAACTCCAAGAGTATTTTAATTTAATGTTAAGGCTTTTGCATACTTAAAACTGTCAATGTAACTCACAAGCAACTCTTTCAAGTGAGTCCTAAAGGGCTGGAGAGGTGGCTCGTTACAGAGGTTCCTAGCACCTACAACAAGTGGCTCCCAACTGCTTGTAAGTCTTAAGTCTAGGGAGTTGTACATCATCTTCTGACCTTTGTGGGCTATAGCAGTCATGTGCACAAACCCACACAATACACATATACATATACCTGTCTTTAAAAATGAAAATCTCAAATGAGTCATTCATCTTAGAGCTGAAAGGACCTTCATGCTATCTAATAGTGAGCTATTCCTTTTACTAGGAATGTTATTTTTTAATCCCCATTTTCTAGACGAAGCAATTGAGGTTTACAGATAAACATGCTATTCTTCCAGTTTCATGTGAAAATACCACACCTGACTCTATGCCTGTTCATAGTTATACCACTCTTTTGCATTCTGTCTTGGTCACTGCTTTGATCTCAGGGTATTCTCAAAAGAGCTCAAACATGTTGTTACATGCTGTGCCCCTGGTTGGGAGAATTTTCACTCACAACACCCATAATTGAGGGTAGATCTGACTCACTCCTGCTTTCCTGTAGAGAATTGTTGTATCCTTTTAATGGAATGATACTTTCACAAGCCTTTGGAGCTGCATGTGGTTCTGTCACATGTAGTCTGTCATTTTGCTGACTCTTTGATGTCTGTATTAAAATATTCCTAGCAACAGCACTTCACAGGTAAATGTCATCATCAGATGACTTTCTTAGTAATGGTGCTTGCCTGTTAGACTTCAGAATCTGTAAGTGGTCCAATCTAATCAGGCAGCCTATTATATGTTTATATCATTTACGTGGATATTAAAGACGGTTTTGAAGACTTCTTATATACAGGGATGGATAATACTCTTCATGTTTTCTAATTGAGGTGCACATGTCCTAGAAATACTGTAGAGGGTAAATACTACGAAACCCCTTAGAAAAATTGTTTATCTCAGAATTTTCCCATTAGCTCTTTGCCAATTTTCTAAAAGCAAGACTAAAACATGATCCCTCCTTCCAATAATTTATTTCTAAAAGGGGAATTATGACAAATGATATCAGCAATGCATCTAAATAAGAAATGAATATAATTCATAAGGGAAGATATGTAGATAAGGTCTGACTATGTTCTCAACTTTTCATGTCACCATCTGTCTATGTGCCCTCACCCTATACAGTCACTAAGCCAAATTTATATACTAGAACTTGTGTATTAGGTAAGTCATCTAGAGGAATGGAACCAATAGAATGTATAGATGTTATAAAAAGGGAATCTCTAGATTGATTTACATAGTAGAGCTGGGTAGTTGGGTATCTGCAGCCCGGGAAGGCAGGGAGCCTGGTTGCTGCTAAGTCTGTGAAACTGGATGACTTAGCAGTCCCAATCTGAGGCCAAAAGCCTGGTGTTTCCTTGAGAGTCACTGACAACATATTAGAAGCCCAAAGAACTGGAGTCTAGAAAAAGTGGAAGCAGCCCCAGCAGATGGACTTCTTTAGAAAGAAAGACAGACACACACTGCTTTTGTTTTAGATCTCTTTCCATTTGGGCAGCCCATTAGAAGGTACAAACTATCAAGAAGGCAGGTTTCTCCCAGTTAATCTTCTCTGGAAAGCCTGCACAGATGTTGTGCTCAAAGGTGTATCTGCTAAACCATTCGAAATTCTGTCAATTTGAAAAACTCAGGATCAACCATCACACCTTGCAGGGAATTTCAAGTCAGAAAGCCCTTTACGTCTGTAGACATGCTACCTCGAATGTGCCCAAACTCATCAGAAAAGACCTTTATTCTGCTCCAGGTATCACCACTTTCTAGCTCTCTGGCCTTGGCAAAGTCTCGGAATATCTCCAAAGGTCAGTCTCTTTATCCATAACATTGGAGTAGAAATCATTTGCTAGGCTCTTATCCAAAAAGCCTTAGGGTCAAAATAAGTTTTATAATTCAGATTTTTAAAGGAATTTTATAAATGTGGCAGATTGTGTAATAATTTCTATGGGATTAGAAAGAGTATTCAGCAATCAATCACAGCAATATTTCTAAAACAAAATATATGAAATATACTAAACAAAATATTTCTAAAACAAAAGTGTCTTATGTTCATCTACAACAGTCTTTTTCATGAACTTTGGCAGGGAGTATATGAAAGACTGGTTTATAGAACTTTCTGGAATTTGGAATTATTGAAAATGTGTACCTGAACATAAGCATTATATGTAGGAAATTTCAATTGAAACTCAGGCATTATAAGGATTTTCTACCCTAGTTTATTTGGAAGACCACCACCACCACCACACCACCACCACCACCACCACCACAAATACCAACACCACTCACACTGCAAATCTGCTTCTGTGGGATGGTATGTGGGTGGCAAAGGTCTCTATAAGGAAGAAGATGTCAGAGAGACAAAGCTGTGGGGATGGGCAGAACATATGTAGATATTTTCCAGGTGTAGTTTCAGTGCCCAGAGGACAAAGTGTGGCAAAACCTGAGATGGACATCCCCAGTGTTTTGAGTTGGACCCATCAGTGCCTTTTACTAAAGCTGCTAGGAGGGAAAGCAACAACATTCAGTTCCTATGCCCATTTCCCTCTAACCAGAGGTGCTGATCCATTAGTTCCTGGAATGGGAACTTTCGTTACAAATATAAGCTTCGTCAAATGAAAAGAAACATACAACATGCCCAAATGTATTGCATACACACAGAAGAAGTTCATAGAAGGAAGTTTATAGCAATAAATGCATACATCAAAAAAGAAGATCTCTAATAACCTGACATCATACCTCAGTAAAACAGAAAAAGAACAAACTAAGCACAATGCACAAAAATCAAATTATAAAGAGGGAGCAGAAATACATAAAAACAATAGGAATAATGAATAACACAAAATCTTTTTATTCTTTTTATTTCTTCATCTTTTTATTTTTATTTATTTTTTTAATTTATTTTATTTATGTAAATGTTTTACCTGTATATACAGATATACCACATGCATGTCTGATGCCATGGAACTGGGGTAACAGACAGTTGTGAGCTGCCATGTGGGGACCAGGAATTGAACCCAGGTCTTCTAGACGAGCAGTCAGTGCACTTAACCACTGAGCCATTTTCCTGTGGTTTATTTTTATTTCTTAATTTAAAAATATGTGTGTGTGCCTATGTACATGACTATGGTGGACATGTGTAATATATGAGCATGTGTATGTGCGTGGCTTATATGTGGAGGCCATAGGAGGATGTTAGGTGCCCTGGCCTATGACTGTCTGCCTCATCTCTTTGAGAAGGCCTTTCACTGATCCTGGAGCTAGGTAGGCAAACAGCGAGCGCCCTTGATTCTCTGGTGTCTTCCTCCACTCTGCTGGTGCTACAGGTGCACATATGGCACAGATAGCTTTTTTTTTGCAGGTTTGCTAGGTTCTGAACTTGGGTCCATACCCTTATATAGCAAGTGTTCTTACCCAATGAGCCATCCCTTTGAGAGTCCCCAAAAATTTATTTTTGTCTTAAGATTGAGAAAGAACATACCATTGGGTGGTTGGGGCAAGGGTCTGGAAGGAGTTGGGGAGGGGAAAGCATATGATCATAATGTAGAAAACTCATAAAGGAGAAATAAAACATTAAAAAAATAGAGAAGATGAAATTAAACTTTTAGCTAGACTAAGAAAAAAAGAGGACATTAATTAAAACTCACAAATGAAGAGTAGACATTAAAACCAGTACCGCAGAAACATAAAGGGTCAGAAGATGTACCCTGATATCTCAGGAAGTTGGGTAAGTCAGAACAAATGAACACAAGTCTAGGTATATAAAACCTATCAATGCTAACCACAAAAAGGGGAAATATGAACAAAGCAATAATGATTAAGAAGATGAAAAAGAAACAAAATCTCTGACCAAGAATTTTCCACTTTGATTGGAAGGATTGGTACTATTTAAATGTCTACAACACCAAATGTATTTCAAATATTCAATGAGGCTGGTCTGTTAGTAGTAGGTTATCAATACTAAAGGGGCTTCACTTCTTCAGTGAAATTCCTATCAAGTTCCCAAAGTTATTTTTTATAAAAATAGGGGGAAAATCATAAAATTTGGATGGAACCATAAAATGCAACAGTCAAAGAATTACGGATTAAAAAGAATAGCGATAGAGGCACTATGCTACCTGATTTTAAAGCATATTATGAAGCTATAATAATTAAAACAGCATAGCACTATGAAGCCAAGAAATCAATGAACATGTTTAAGGTCAATTAATTTCAACCAAGATGCCAATAACATACTATGTGGAAAGGAAATCTCTTCTTAAATGATGTTGGGAAAACAGTGTATCCACTTGTGCTGTAGTCGGAAGGTTTCTCACGTCCCACCTGGTCCCTGCAGACCTGCAGATACTTATAAAATTATCACTCAGAGACTTAATAGTATTTATAACTGCTTGGCCATTAGCTCAGGCTTATTACTGGCTAGCTCTTACACTTGAATTAACCCCTAATTCTTATCTATATTTAGTCACGTGGCTTGTTATCTTTTCTCAGTTCTGCCTTGTCATCTTGCTTCCTCTATGTCTGGTTGGTGATTCCCTTCCTCTTCCCAGAATTCTCCTAGTCTGCTTGCTCTGCCTATACTTCCTGCCTGGCTACTGGCCAGTCAGTGTTTTATTTATTTATTTATTTATTTATTTATTTATTTATTTATTTATTTATAGAGACAAGGTTTCTTTGTGTAGCTTTGCGCCTTTCCTGGATCTCACTCTGTAGACCAGGCTGGCCTTGAACTCACAGAGATCTGCCTGGCTCTGCCTCCTGAGTGCTGGGATTAAAGGCATGCGCCACTACCGCCCGGCTCAGCATTTTATTAAACCAGTATACAAGAGCATTGTCCTACAGCATGACCCAAAGATGTGTTTGAATATTAATGGCCCCCATAGGCTCATATATTTGGATGTTTAGTCACCAGGGAATGGAACTGCTTGAAAGGATTAGGAGGTGTGGCCTTGTTGGAAGAAGCATGTCACTTTGAGGTTTTCAAAGCCCAATGCCTGCATGCTGCCATGCTCCCTGCCATGATGATAATGGGCTAAACCTCTGAAACTGTAAGCAAATGTCCATTTAAATGTTTTCTCTTATAAGAGTTACCCTGGTCATGGTGTCTCTTCACAGCAATAGAACAGTGACTGAGATATTACATCACACCTCCATATCTTGCCTTATATGAAAATGAGATAAAGTAGATTAAAGACATAAAGATAAAACTTGAAACTGTAAAACTACCAGAAGAAAACAAGGGAAATGCTATGATATGGATTGAGCAATCAGTTTTTACAAGCAACATTAACAAAACTGGGGAAACGGAATTATATCAAACCAAATCATAAAATAAAATAAAGCTTCTAGACAGAAAAGAAAACATTAAAGTGAAGATTCTATATAGAAAAGAAAAAATATTTACAAATTTACATTTGATCAATAATTAATATTGGATATATGTGTACGAAACTCAAGCAATTCAATAGTAAGCAAACAAATTACCCACTGGAGCATAAGCAACCTGCCAGTGGCCACCACCACTGCTGAAAATTACCCCTCTTCCCTGAGCAACCATTACTGCCAACAGCTCCTCAGGGAGTCAGGGGGCATCAAGAGCTCCCCCTCTTCCATGATAAAATATTGGCAGCTTCTCAGGGAGTAGTGGGGCCTTATGAGTCCCCCGTCTGTGATAGCATATTGACATGTCCTATTTTGTGTAGATATTGTACAGGTAATGACAGCTGCTATGTCCAAAGGACACCATTTTTCAGCACTTCTTCACATCCTCCAACTCCAACATTTCTTCTGCCCCTTCTTCTGTAATATTCCTTGAGCATTGTAGCAGGCCACCTAGTTGTCCCATTCAGGACTGAGCACTCAAAGGTCACTTGTTCTCAGCACTTTGACCAGTTCTGAGTCTCTGTTTTTTACCATTGCTTGCTGTTAACAGAAACTTCTCTGACCATAGCTAAGATCAGCACTAATTTGTGGGTATAAACATGAATATTTAGAAAGCAGTTTTGACAGCTTGTCCATTTAGCAAAACAATAGTAGATTCCCACCAGTGCCTATGGACTCTCCCGTCATGGATTTTTTTTTTTTTTTTACCAGGTTTAGAGTATCAGGCACAAATTCATTCCTGTGGAACATTGTTTCCTGTGCCTCAGATCCAATCAGAAAGTAGTTGGTTATTCTCATGTAGTCATGCCGTTGTTGCAGAGTGGATATATCTTGCCTGGAAGGTTGGTTTTGCAGCTTTCAGGTTTCACAGCTAGTAAAACTATTAATGACTTTTCTTCCCCCAAAGACTGCATAGCGTCTTCCAGCACTATGAAAATTAGCCAGGAGGAAAGAAGCCTCTAGTTGAGTTCCTGTTTGATTTCTCTATGTCCTATAACCAAAGTGTATGATGTTTTTAGTTGTAGGGTCTTACTATCTAGTGCTTCTAAGCACCTAGGAATAATGGCAATAGACTGTATTATTTTGGAGGTCTCTAGAGTGTCCATGATGAACAACTCATAGAGTGGTAACTCACTCCTGGCACTGAGATTTCAACTGATAACCTATAGCCTCTGGGAGCAGTGGTATCTACCCATCCAGGGTACCTCCGCTGAATCTCTTTTTTAAATTATAGTTTTAATTAGCTTATAAATATTTGTTTGTTGAGAAAGGGTCCATTCTGGTGTCAAACTGACAATCCTCCTGCCACTGACTCCTAAGTGCTAGAATTTTGGATGTGTGCCACCATATCCAGCTTGCATTTTGAGATTATATTCAACAACTTCATAATGTGCCAGTAGAATGGCTGGGTAGTGCATTCAAATATGTCCATGAAATGTCCACTGTGGGTTATAATACTGTACAATGTCTGTCCTATATTCCTTGCATGTGTATTTTCACTGTTTCCAGAATTAGCTGTGATTATAAGCATCTGAAGGGCTAGAAGCTGGGTCTGTTTTGAGTAGATTTGTAGGGAAGCCAGCTTAATGGCATGTCACTCTATCACATATAACCTAATGTATTTAAAATATTATTGAGTCACTGGATCTAATGAATTTTCTTACCTCTGTACTCTTAAAGGGAAGTCATGAACTGTTAAATGAAATGACACTAAGCATGGGCTGTAAATGTTCAGCCCCAATTGTGAGGCAGCTTCAGACATGAACTATATAGCCTCTGCATCTTCTGTCCTTATTGATTTTCATAGTGTAGCCCAGCTCAAGCTATACATGAGATATTGTTTCTCCTCCAGGTTGCTTCCTGTGGCCTGCCTTCCTCTCTGTGACATGCATGGATGGCATCTGTGGGTGTTTGAAATAAAATGGCCCCCATAGGAAATGGTACTTTCAGGAGATGTGGCCACGTTGGAGTAGGTGTGGCCTTGCTGGAGGAAATGTGTTTCGATGGGGTTGTCCTGATCATGGTGTCTCTTCACAGCAATAGAAACCCTAACTTAGACAGCATCCAATTGTTTTCTAGTTCAGTACAGTAACTGATAAGCTCTATTGTCAGGCTTATGGATGGCTTACATTCAAGCTATCTTGAGTTGACAACTGAGTCCTCCAGTCTCTATGCCTTTCCGGTAATTTGTCTTTTTTATTCAGAAATTTTGGAACTATACCCTTTTGTGAAGTCAGGGGAGTATGTGGTGTCTTGCATTTTGTTATGTGCTTTCTTTATGTCTTATGGTTCAATAAATTATTTGAAAAAGTATTTCCCCCTTCTTTGTGAGTTTTGCAAATAACCTATATAAAGTAATTGGCCAAGTTCATTTCTCTGGATTGGCCAATATAGAAACACGATTCACCCAAAATAGGCAAGGAAGAGTCTCCATAGAAGAAACTGTATTTGATTTTTAGTATGAACAGGCAGCATCTGATCTATCTGAATTATTCTTGGATGTTATTTTAAAAACAGTTGGACTTCAAAGAAATAGGAAAGGTACTAGTGGGAAGGGGAGAATGACAAATGTATGTTCATAATTAGATGGTAATATTATCAAAGACCCTCAGATACATGTATGAAAATATAATGAAACCCATTTTTTATACAATTGATATGCACTAATAGTAACCAAGAAAATTTGATTATTTTAAAATGACAATGCTGTTTTAAAAATAAAGCACTATATCATAGCTTTTCAAAGTCCCCAGACTGAAAAACAGTTTTTCATTTCACCCAGTCTGTTTTAATCAGATATCTGAGGATTGAGCTAAAATTGCTATGAGATTGTTCCCTGTCTCCACTGTCTCCTCCAGCCTTCTGAATGGGAAGATATCAAAATTCAGGGCAGCAAAGACAGATACTCTGAAATAAAGGCTGGTCAAGACTACTAATATGGTAAATTGCAATTAAGTAAAAACTGAGGGCCATCAGCTCTGGGAGGCACCTTAAAATTTCTGTTTAATTAAAAGTCTTAGCTTTTCTTTAAGCTTCTTGGAGTTGAAGAAAATGCTTCTATACATGTGTATAAATATAGAAGTCTGATTTTGAGACTTGAAACATGTTGAAAGTGACTGAATATACCCTGGCTGTGTTGTGGGAACCAATCTTCTGTTGAGAGCAGAACTCTTTTGTTTGGTTGGGTTTTTGTTTGCTAAGACTGGAATTCATTAAGTAGCCCAGGCTGGCCTCAAACCTCTAATCTTTCTGCCTCCACCTCTTCAGTGTTGATGTCAGCAACAGTAGAGATGGAGGCACAGATCCACACTGCTGCCTCCAGCAGCCTAAGAAGTTCCCTTAATCATCTAGGAAACTTGACTCAGACAAAACTAGATCCTTGGCTTCATCAAAGAAAGTTTAAGAGAGGTACATAGGCCAAATAAGCCATACCCAAGCCTGTGTGTGGACTTCTCAAAGGAAAGGCATGTTTCATCCTCTAAAATAGTCACTTATTGGATTTTGGTGGTTTTTCAAGTTATTATTTACTAAAAAGGGTTACTAAAGAGTTTACATGAGATCAGAGGTAGTCCCTTGGCTGCATTTGACAAAATTACAATTAATAAGGTTAAAAGTATAGAGATGGAGAAAGTTGGGCCATCTTGACTGTAACGGCAATTAATACTCTTGGGTGAGATTCCCAGGAAATATCTGGGAAAGGAGTAAGGCCACACTTGAGGACCACATAGGTTTAGGCTTTAAGTCTAGTTCATTACTATTTTATCACAAAACATTACACACACACACACACACACACACACACACACACACAC
>CABHPH010107817.1:23253-40282 GCA_902168325.1 Peromyscus nudipes | reverse complement strand
GGGGGGGGGGGGGGGGGGAGGGAGGGAGGGAGGGAGGGAGGGAGAGGAAACCAACACTCAAAAACCAGTTGCATTTGTGCACACCAACAACAAACAGGCTGAAAAGGACGTTAACAACAATGTCAGCTAGGAGTGGCTCTCCGTGGTAAGGACATGAGTCACTAGATGCCACACTACAAAGCCACGGGCAACGGAAGCAAAAATAAGGAGGATTGTTTCAAACTTAAAAGCATCCATACAACAAAGCATCTGGATAGCCAAGGAGCTGACAGCGGAAAAGGGAGAAAATGCCTGAAAACCATGAGGGGTAAATATCCATCATAGGCCTGGGGATGTGGCTCAGTCGGTAGCGTGCTTGCCTGGAGTCGGTGGCGTGCGTTGCCTACACAGTGCACAGGTTTAATCCCTAGCGCTGCATAAACCAGGTGTGTCCTTCACCTGTCATCCCAGCCACCGGAGAATCCCATGTTCAAGGTCACTTTCAGCTACGTACCAAGGTCAAGGCCAGCCCGGACTACTTGAGACCCTTTCTTTAAAAAAATAAAAATTGGAGCCGGGCGGTGGTGATGCATACTTTTAATCCCAGCACTTGGGAGGCAGAGCCAGGAGGATCTCTGTGAGTTCGAGGCCAGCCGAGTCTACAGAGCGAGATCCAGGACAGGCACCAAAGCTACACAGAGAAACCCTGTCTCGAAAAAAAAATAATAATAATAAAATAAAAAATAAAACAAAAATTGTTGCGGGATATTTGATCTCACTGTGACACTCCGAGACTGTTAATAATGTTAACCTTGAATAGGGGGAACCAGTGACCAGTTGACTGGAATTAGCCACAGAGAAGCCAGGAATTTGGACAGAGAAGATGATAAGGAAGGAAAGGGTGGGGCTAGAGTCTGGAGCGTCTTTTGGTTTGGGGACGAGTTGCTTCTCGGCTTCTCTGATCCAGCAGGTTTTCACCCTCACATCTGACTTCCAAGTCTTTGTTGGTAAATAGAAGGACACAGACTTAGTTTCAACCTACATATCGCAAGTGCAGGCCACGGGCTGGGTGGCCAGCAGGGCTCTAACTGTGAGGCTGTGGGGCTGCAGATGATAATTAAAATATCAGTAGCTTCATGCGCAGCCACTAAGCTGACAGAAAAAAGATTAAAAAAGAAAAATCCCACTTTCCCAAGTGGCAGAGGCGGGTGGATTTCTGTGAGTTCGAGGCCAGCCTGGTGTATAGAGCGAGTTCCAGGACAGCCAAGGCTATACACAGAAACCCTGTCTGGAATAAACCAAAATAAATAAAATAAAAATCCAGTCTATATAAAGACATCCTGCAACTCAGCTTTAATAAACTCAATTACCTGATTTTTAACCTAAGACCTCTTCAAAGAGTGTATGGAAATGATGAACAGATATCTGAAAGGATGCTCAACATTGGCAACTATCAGGAAAACGCAAATCACAACTACAGTGAGATCTTCCTTTATACCTGTTACGACAACCACTACTGGAGCACCAGAAATGAACAAGTTTGGGTAAGGACGGAGAGAAACTGGAACATTTGTCCGATGTTGGTAAGAGTGTAAGAAGTTTAGTTACTATGAAAGTAAAACATAAAATTGAATAAGATCAAGCAATCCCATTTCTGGGTATACACCCTAAGAATTCCCAGAGATATTTGTATGCCCATGTTCATTGCAGCCTCATTTAACGTATCCAAGATGTGAAAGCAATTTAAATGTCCATTGATGATGAATGGGTGTGATGGTTAATATTGTCAACTTGACAGGACAAAGAACCATCTAGATTATCTAGAGTAGGTCAATTGTGGTGGAAAGGCCCCATTTAACTGTGAGTGGCAGCATGCCATGGGCTGGGTCCCAGATGGAATAAAAAGGAGACAGTGAGCTGAGTACCAGCATTCATCATTGATTACTGATGGTAGATACCATGTGACCATCTCAGCAAGCTCTGCCACCAAGTTCTTCACCATGATCGACTATACCCCTCAACTATGAGAAGAAGAAAAAAAAAAGAAACCTTGTGGTTTGAATAAGAATGGTCCCCATAAGCTCATATGTTTGAATACTAGGGTCTCCAGCTGGCAGAACTGTTTGAGAAGGATAAGGAGGTGTGGCCTTGTTGGAGGAGCTGTGCCAATGGCGGGTGGGCTTTGAAGTTTCAAAAGACTCAAGCTAGTCCCGGTTAGCTCTCTTTGTCTCTTCCCTGTGGGTCAAGATGTAAGCGCTCAGCTTCCGCTCCAGGGCGTGCTTGTCCACTGCTGCCGTTCTCCTCACCATGATGGTCGTGGAGTCCAACCCTCTGGAAGCATGAGCCCCAAACTAAACCCTTTCTTTTATATAAATTGCCTTGGTCATGACATTTTACCATAGCAATAAAAAAATAACTAAGATAGCCTTTAAGATACTTTTGCTAGGTATCACAGTAACGAGATGATATAATGGATACATAATGGCTAATACAATGGATAAGCAAACTGTGTTATATATGTCAGGAGTAGTGGCTCGCATCTGTAATCTCAGCACTCAGAGGCAGGGAAATCAGGAATTTAAGTCCAGCCTGGGCTATATGAGACTCTCTCCAAAACAAAACAAAGCAAACAAAACAAATCACATTAGATATATATGATGGAATATTACTATTTGGCCTCCAGAAGGAAATTTTATAAACTATGAATTGGATGAAGCTTGAGGACACAGTCCCGAGTGCAAAAATGATAATGCTGCACGATTCTGCTTAGATGGTGTAGTTAAAGTTTTTTAAGTTTTAAATTTTTTTTCTGGCTAGAAAACAAACAGCAAGTAAAATGGTAATTTCCAGATGTGAGGATGGGAAGTGAGCTGTTCTGGAATATAAAGTTTCTGTTTTGCAAGGATGCAAAGGGTCTCGATATCAGTTGCATAGCAATATACATAGATTCAAACATATTGTGTACTTAAGACGGTAATGATACAGTCTGGTTGACAGCTGTCTGCCCAGAAAATAGACCATAAAGTTTGAAGAGTTGGTCCACGGTGTGCTATACGTCACCATATGATGTATAGCAATCACAGTGATGCTCAAAGTTAATAAAATACGAGATATACAGACCTCGTGTTTAAGATCCCAGGAAAATTCAAGATACATAAAACAAAAACAAATATTTTCATTGATAAATATTTTCACCCAGTTTCATCCCTTGGAAAAGCAATGTGCTTTTTCAGGATGAAGAATTTTATTCCCTAGTAAGGCTACAGCCTTCCTATAAATGGCCTCCAATTGAAATGCCTTGTTTCTGAAGTAGTACATCATCAGGTTTCTACATGAAAACAAACAACAAAAACCCCACCAAAAACCATTCAACTTTGAGACTCCTGGGGAAAACTACAATGTGTACATGCATTTGTGTGTCTTTGTTCATTCTCTAGTGAATTATTACAAGAGGGTCGGCGCAAAATACGTCCTCGATCTGTATCATTTGATGCCGCCATTGCTGAGGATGAGAAGTTGAAGGTGGGCATCATTGGATGCGGCCACCTTGGGAAGCAGCTGGTTAACGTACTGCTGAAACTTGTCCCCATCCCTCCTGAGAGCCTGCAGATCTCCACTCGGAGGCCAGAGTCCCTGGGTGAGGAGCGCTGAGTGTTAGACCGTAGATAGGAGGCTGGTGGCACTAACAAAGCTATTTTGAAAAGGTCCCTTTAAAGCAGGGTTCTCTGCTTGCTGGCCTGAAATTTTGAACTTGTTAAGACAATTTTTCTCCTTTTACTTATATCTGCCTCTCCTCCCTGTGCCCTGGGTGCAAATTATCTTTCTGGGTATGAGATACGGGGGAGTTTTCCATATAGTATTCAAGTCTAACTGGAGTATTAGAGTCTGGAAAAAAGGTCAACGGATATTTGTATTTGGCCTTATATTTAAAAAATGACATCTGAATATGAAAATACAATGGTTTCAGTTATTGATCAGTGTGATAGAAATAAGAACAGTGATTGTTTCTGAGGAGATGGACTGCAAAAGGACCTGTAAGAACTTTCTGGGGAGAAGAAAATGTTTTCTATTTAGAGCAGCAGTTCTCAACCTGTGGGTCACAACCCCTCTTGGGATCAAATGGTTCTATCATAGGGGTCACCTAAGACCATTGAAAAACATATTTACATGATGATTCATAACAATAGCAAAATTATAGATGTGAAGTAACAACGAAAACAATTTTATGGTTGGGGGTCACCACAACATGAGAGACTATATTAAATGTTTGCAGAATTAGGAAGGTTGAGAAGGAAATATGGGCTGCATATATATGCACTTAACCAAAACTGTTCAAACAGTATCCTTCAGAACTCTGTGTGGTACAGTATGTAAATTATACTGCAGTAAATGCAAAATAACAGTGAAAAGTAGTATGCATATTATAGAAAAATTACTTTTGAAGGAAGTATAATAATTACCCATATTCTTCTTTTTTTTTTTTCTATTTGGTTTTTCATGACATAGTTTCTCGGTGTAACAGTCCTGGCTGTCCTGCTCCTTTTGTAGAGCAGGCTGGCCTTGAACTCACAGACCCATATGCTTCTTAACTAGGCTATTGTTTTCTTCCTTCTTCCTTCTTCTTCTTCTTCTTCTTCTTCTTCTTCTTCTTCTTCTTCTTCTTCTTCTTCTTCTTCTTCTTCTTTTTTTAAAGTTGTAGCTAGAGTTTTTCTCTCCGGGTCCCGCCAAGCCCTGGCAGTCCTGTAGCCCACTTATAAAATAAACATAACAAATGCTTATATTATTTAAACTGCTCGGCCATTAGCTCAGGCCTACCACTGTCTAGCTCTTACTCTTATACTCAGCCCATTTCTGTTAATCTATATGTTGCCACGTGTTCCGTGGCTTTACCCGCTGCCTTTACATGATGCTCCCTGGACGGCAGGCTGGCATCTCCTCCTCTCCACCTTCCTGTTCTCTCAATTCTCCTCTCTGCTAGTCCCGCCTATACTTCCTGCCTGGCTACTGGCCAATCAGTGTTTTATTTATCAATCAATCATCCACAGCAGAAAGTATATCAGAAATTGATGTTGTACCTAACTGTATCCTGGTTTTTGACTTGATGCATTGGAAGTGCATTCTGTATCACTTAACATTCTTTAAAATAAAGATTTTTTAAGCCTTTTCACTGCCCCACAGTTGGCATTGAGGGCACAGCCCTGTGTCTCTGCCTCTACCAGGGTGTGCTTGCCGCCCCTGGTGTCTGGGCATTTTGGTGCTGAGATGTGTGTGTGTGTGTGTGTGTGTGTGTGTGTCTGTCTGTCTGTCTGTCTGGCCGAGCTGCAGCTGTGAATGAAGGCTGCTCTGTGCTCCCCCCAGCCCTTTATTTTCTTCTCAGGATTTAACATTGATTTCTATACAAGATTAATCTTATCACAAAAAAGGTGATTTTAAGATCATGTAACATTCCTTAATAAACATAAGTATATTAAAAAGGGCTGTGAAGTGGCTCAGCAGATTAGGGCGCCTGCTGCTAAGCCTGAAGACCTGAGTTCAAGCCCTGGGACCTACAGAGTAGAAGGAGAGAATGATTCCTACAGGTTGGCTTCTGACCTCTACTGAAATACCACAGAATCCTCTCTCTCTCTCTCTCTCTCTCTCTCTCTCTCTCTCTCTCTCTCTCCTCTCTCCTCTCTCCCCCTCTCTCTCTCTCACACACACAGCCACACACAAGTAAGTGTAAAAAAAATTTCAAGTATCTTGCAGTATTCCAAATCATAGATTTCCCATACTTAGTTGACTGTCCCCACACATAATTTTCAAAACAAAGTTCCTAGGTTGACCAATAGGTACATATTTATTAAAATATTACCTGCACACAACAAACTGCACCCAGAATGCACAGTTAGGTGTTTTGACACACATTCACCCAGGAAACCATAAACTCAACATAATGAACAAATCCAAAAGCTTCCCTTAACTGACCTTTATGTCCTGTCTCTCTCTCTCTGCCCTCCTGTAAACTCCTCTCCCCCACCACTTCACACACCAGTGGCAGTTCTTTTTTTAATTTTATGTATTCATTTTTGTATGCACACAGAGACCAGAGATGGGTGTTGGGGGTCTTCCTCAGTCACTTCTCACCTTAGTTTTTGAGGCAGGTTCTCTTGATGAACCTGGAGCTATTCAGTTCAGCTAGCCTGGCTGGCCAGCAAATCTCAGGGATGCTATTGTCTTCCCCTTCCCAGAGCTGGGATTGGAAGTGTGCACTGCTGTGACCGCCTTTCTGTGTGGGTTCTGGGAAGCTGAGATCCGCTCCTCACACTGAGTCATCTTCCTGCCCTGTTTAAAAAAATTATGACTATGATTTCTATCACCATAAATTAGTTCACATTGTCTGGAATTTTATTTAACAGAACCATGCAGGACTTTTTAAATCTGATATCTTTTAATGTGTATTATTTTGATATATAGTCATATCATTTTGCCTATCAATACCCTCCTCCTCCTTTTTTCTTTTTCTTTCTTTCTTTCTTTTTTTGTTTGTTTTTGGTTTGTTTTTCAAGACAGGGTTTCTCTGTGTAGCCCTGGCTGTCCTGGAACTCACTCTGTAGACCAGGCCGGTCTTGAACTCACAGAGATCTGCCTGCCTCTGCCTCCTGAGTGCTGGGATGAAAGGTGTGTGCCACCATGCCTGGCATCTAGCTCCTCCCCCTTTCTAAGTAGTATTTCATTGCATGAGTATTACAGTTTTTCTATTTATTTGTTAATGTAACTTCCCTCTAATTTTTGGTCACTGCAAATAAAACATCTATGAAGGCTTGTGTACAAGTGTTCACGTGGAAATTCTACTTTGATTTTTTTCTTAAGCAAATGCCTGGAAGCAAAATGGCTGACTTGTTAAAGAAATATTGCTCATGCTTTGTTTTGTTAGACCGCTAATGCTTTTGCTTTTCAATTTAACCTAAAGAAAGTTCAGGTTTGAATTTTTAGCAATGTTGCATAAGAACACCCATTTCATTATATCATTTTCTTTTCTTTTTAAAATCCTATTTATATTTTATGTATGAGTTGTCTGCATGTATACTTACAAGCCAGAAGAGGCACCAGATCTCATTACAGATGGTTGTGAGCCACCACGTGGTTGCTGGGAGTTGAACTCAGGACCTCTGTAAAAGCAGCCAGTGCTCTTAACCCCTGAGCCATCTCTCCAGCCCCTCATTATACCATTTTCAATACTGGAAACCATTCTTTAAAAAATATTAATTTTTATTCTATGAGTATGATTGTTTTGCCTGGGTATATATCATATCTGTGTAACGTACGCATACATTTCCACTGGAAGTCAAAATCCCCTGGAACTGAAATTACAGATGATTGTGAGCTGTCATGTGGTGGCTGGAAACTGAACCCCAGGTCCTCTGGATGAGCAGCCAGTGTTCTTAACGCCTGAAGGACCTCTCCAGCCTGGAAAACATTCTGAATGTCATCATTTTAATATGTCTTTCAATTTCTCTTTCTTTTTTTCCCATGTTTCGATTCAAGGTTTCTCTGTGTAGCCCTGGCTGTTCTGGAACTCACTCTGTAGACCAAGTTGGCCTCAAACTCACAGAGATCCTCTTGCCTCTGCCTCGCAAATGCTGGGATTAAAGGTGTGCGCCACCACCGCCCAGCTCAGCATCACTTTTAACATTTTTGGTCAGTGGGATGAGCGCTTACCTCTTGAGTTAAAAAAAAAAAATCTTTTGCATTCTGTTTTTCAGTAACACTTAAAGCATACCAGATGGAAGTATACATTTTAAATTCTTACTTTGAGAAATCCATGTTGTAGTAAGGATAATCAAATAATTAAGTACCTGTGTGTTTAACGCAATTGTATGACTCGTCATATGCACAGAGACTTTTCCTCTACATTTATGAATATCTTACTATTGTCATGTATACCTTACAAAAACTATTGAACCTTCCACAGCGCCTCCCAGTGTCCGCTGTACATTCTCGCACGCTTCTAATTTTACCCACTACCTCAAGCCAGTAAGCTATCTAACTTTCAGTGAGTCACATAACATCCTGAAGCCTCGGTTGGTTCATCTGTAATGTGGGAACTGCCCTCACTGGTCTCAGAGGATCCTCGTTGAGAGTTGCCTTAAGGAATACATAGGAAGCACTTTATACATTATCTGGCAAGTGCTAGCTCTACAGTAAATGGAAGCAGAATGCTTCTTAGAGATTTTTTTCTCCTAGCTTAAATTAAAAAAAAACAACAACAAACAAACACCCAGCATCTGTTCTAAAATCAAGACAAAAAGGAATCCTGCAACAACTTTGCACAGGGGAGGGCACAGGGGAGGGCCCTTCTTTGAGTAGCTCACAGAGGCATCCAGGAGCAGTTTCTGGTTGCTGTGGCAACATGACTTAGGTTGCTTACTGGATACACAATTACCACCATCCTCTCCCCACGGCTGGCTGACCTTTCAGGTCAAATCTCTCTTCCTTTCTCCCTCCCTCCCAAGTTGAGTTCCAGAAACAAGGAGTCCGGTGCTTGTATGACAATCCTGCTGTGGCGAACTGGGCCAGCGTGTTGTTCCTCTGCTGCCTGCCCTCTCAGCTGCCTAATATCTGCTTAGAGATCCAATCCAAACTTGAGAAGACCTGCACTGTGTACAGCTTTGTATCTGCCATCCCGATACCCAGGTATCTTGTCGCACGGCTTGAGAACAGAACGCCGCAGGCGCTGATGTCTCCTCCGCGTTCACTGCCTGCCACCACCACAGCCCCACCTCTTGAAGTCAGTCATCCTCAGTAATAAGGAGGCAGCTCGATCTGCGGAAAGACCCAGCCAGCCTTTCTTACCGCCCACCCCCACCCCCAAGATTTTCACAGAGACAACACTTAGGATCGGGATGTTTTCCCTGTTTAAAACGTTAATGGCAGATTGTTTCCTAAGTACTTGCTCCCCACTCTGTGCATTAATGAGAAAACACAAAAAACTACTAAAAATGCATGTCAAATGTTATTTTTGTACCCTTGCATCTAGTCAAGAGCTAGACACATGATAACAACATTCAGTAAATATTAGGTGGATGGTTGAGTAATCAATCCAGTTAATCAGTGAGTGTCCCTAGTGCACACCCAGGACCACATCATGTTACCTGAGCAGCGCTGTGCAGGGGAAGGGGCTGTTGTTTTGGCTTAGATGCGAATGCAGTAGATTGGATAGTCTTTTTTTTTTTTTTTTTTTCCAATCTGGCATTGTACTCCCTGTCTTTGTGGCTTCCAGGTTGAAACTTCTACTGAACCACACCAATATCTTGCGGCCCCAGTATCGCTTTGCTGAGGATCTTGATGACATCTGGGGAGAGAACAAGGAAATCACGGCTGTTCTCCAAGATCCAGTGGTTCTAAGGGCTACCTGCCCCTACAGTAATTCGGGTAAATGCTCAACTGTGTAACTACTGCTGACATTCTTTTGACAATTACCTTCCATGACTGGTGTGTGTGTGTGTGTGTGTGTGTGTGTGTGTGTGTGTGTGGTGTGTTAGGGAAAGCACAAAGTAGATACATTCTTAGTTATTTGAGTTTGGTATGTGTCTTAGTTAGGGTTTCTATTGCTGTGAAGAGACACCATGGCCATGGCATCTCTTACAAAAACATTTAATTGGGGTGGCTTACAGTTTCAGAGGTTCAGTCCATTATCATCATGCAGGAAGCATGGTGGCATGCAGGCAGACATGGTGACCTTGACCCACAGGCAACAGGAAGTGGTCTGTGTCACTGGGCATAGCTCAAGCGTAGGAGACCTCAAAGTTCATTCCCACAGTGACACATTTCCTCCAGCAAGGCCATACCTATTCCAAGAAGGCCACACCTCCTAATAGTGCCACTCCCTATGAGCTTATAGGGGCCAATTACAATCAAACTACCATAGCATGAAAAGATCTTGGAGGGGGGGTGGGGTAAAAGCAGCTTTTCTTAGGCAGAGCTGAGAAGCCTAATTTTTGGATCCTTCAGGCTGGACTAGAAACAACCAGGGAAAATAGCTCATGTGAACAATAGAATGAGCTGGGCTCGGTGGTACATGCCTATAATCCCAGCCTTGGAGAGGTGGCGACAAGAGAATCAGGGTATCAAGACTCTTTGGCTATATAACGAGTTTGAGGGCAACTAAAGCTACATGTGAACCTGTCTCAAACAAACAAACAAACAAACAAGCAAACAAACAAACACAGGAGAATGAAATGTCTGGGACAAAAAGAAAATGGGGTTCCTTCTAAACTTACAGTATTTCCCAGTTCCTTCCTGCTGTGGGCAGGGACCATTCTGGAGATCCTTCTGCCACTGGCAGTGTGACTTAGCCCTGTCTGCTCCCCTTTGGTGTGATCAACACATGATGTGGTTGTAAAAGGCAAATGGGGCTCATAGCCAGGGAGGGAAGAGTGTTCATCTGGCTGTATCGCCAGTCACTTTAGGGGAGAAGGTGGCCTTGCAGCCGGCCTCTGGGTTTTCCTCTGGGTTCCCTGCAACTTGCTTTTGCAGATGCTCACGGTTACTTTCCTTCGTGTCTAGGGGGAGTAATCCTCAATATCAAATGGCTGGAGGGGGTGTTCTATTCGGTCATCAATGTCTGCACCTCCAGGAACGTGTTTCACTCACACGTGCTGCACATCCTCAACAAACTCTTTCTCTCCGTGCACTTAGAGAGCTGTGAGAAAGATAAATCATCTTGCCCCAAATTTCAGCTAACAGATTTTATGAACAAGAGCTATGTCAAGAGCTTGTTTCATAAAAGGTAAGATGTCAAACATTTGGACATTGGAATCTGCCCCCACGGTTTTGTCTTAACCGATGCTTTTTAGAAACATTTCTTTGTTGGTGGCGGGGGAGTGTGTGTGTGTGTGTGTGTGTGTGTGTGTGTGTGTATGTGTGTGAGAGAAAGAGAGAGAGAGGGTGGGGTAGGGGGGTTGGGAGAGGAACAGTGACTAGGACTTGGAGAGACCAGAGGGAAGCCTCTAGGAGTCAGTGGTGTCTTTTTGCCATGTGGGTGCCGGGATGGAACTCAGATTCTCAAGCTTGGCAGCAAGCACCTTTATGTTTTTCTTTTATACTTTCATGTTCCTCTCCCCGTCTCAGTGGGGGTTTTTGTTTGTTTGTTTTTATTTATTTGTTTTCCTTTGTTTGTTTGAGAGTCTCCATAGAGCCCAGGCTGGCCTCGAACCTCTCAACCTTTCAAGTTCCAGAATTGCAAACATGCCCCACCACATTGCCTGACTTTGACCTATGTCCTCTTTTAAATTTGGTACAAATAATACACTTTTCTAAAAAAAAAAAAAAAAAATAAAAAAAAAAAAAAAACAAAATTTTAAAAATTAACCATTTTTTTTTAAAAAAAAGCCCCCCCTGCCTCCTAAATCCCATTTCATAGATAGTTGTCTCTAATAGACTGTTTTGTCATTTTATCTAGGCACCAACAGATATTTGTATTGTTGTATCGCAATAGGCATGCGTATCTATTACTTCAGGGTTAGAGGCATGGAGGCATAACACCACTTTTGCTCTCTATATCCAGCTAGAACTCTGGATGCTGGCGTTGCCTACTTCACTTAGGGACAGCAGCCGCGAGTGCGGGCAGCCTTTCAGACACTTGGTGCAAGTTACACGTTGCCCCGTCTTCCTGTGACAGAGTGTAATTCCTCCTTCCGCCTCAAATTTTGCACACCGCGCTGCTAAACCATCCATGCACTTGCTTTGAATACTTGGACAGATATTTCTGCTGGGCAAACATACCGGTGGCTGTCTGAGTTAGAGAACGCGTACGTACGTTATTGCTTAGCAAAACGTCGGCACCGCCACCACAGGCGCGTGTCGTTTCTCTCTAGTGTGGTAAAGATAAAGGCACCCTTTTTGGCCTTTGCTAATCCAATATGAAAAGCTTGCTGCTGTCATTGCTAGTGACTTCCATGTCTCTAGACTCACTGTACTCTCTGAGCTCCTTTTCTCCGTGGACGCCTTGGGCACGCCATCCTTCTTCAAGCAGTCCTTCCTCTCGGCTGACGCTCCACTCCTTTGATAGCTCTCCCGCGGTCCTGCCCTCAGATCTGGGAGGTCGGTCTGGGGGATCAACCCTGGGCCCCCTTTCTCTTTCGTCTACACTTGTTCCTGGGTGATCTTTTCCAGTGTGGGAGTTCAAGCTGGCACTTTTACTCTCCTAGCATAAAACTCTCCATTGGTGCTGTGCCTACATAACTCCATATTCACCACCTCCTCTGAAATCCGACGTGTGTGTTTGAGCATCCTTGTTTCTGTGGGGTTCTTACCTAACCACTGCGGCCTCACCAAGTGCTCCAAGGAACCCCAGAACCCCAGACATAATCATTGATTCCAGTTCTCTTCCCCACCCCATAGTCTGGTCACCAGCAGATTATACTTTCTGTTTGGGAATTTCCCTCACCTCTCTGTTGTTTCATTTCCAGAATCCCTTTTAGTTTATTTTTTAATTTTAGTGGCCCATATCCTGTAATAACTCCCTGAGAAAAGGGTGCATTGGAAGTAATATTGGCGGTTTGTTAATGTTTGAAAATGTTTGTTCTTACCTCCAGTTTTACTGAGAACATGGTTAAGTAGTGGATTCTACACTGAAAGTCATTTCCCTGAGGTGGTTTTGAGCACTGTTCCATTGTCTTCAACTTTTAGATTTGCTGTAGGGCCTTTCTAACCCACCTTGTTATATTTTTGCTTTTTGGAGACAAGGTCTCATCTATCCCAGGCTGCTCTACCAATCCTTTGGCCAAATCCCAGGTGCTGGACCATTTTACCCTTTCTAATTTTTTTTTTTTTAAATCAGACAATGTTTCACTATGTATCCTTGCCTGTCCTGAAACTTGCTATTTAAACCAGGTTGGCCTTGAACTCATAAAAATCTACCTGCTTCGAGACAGGTGGGTCTCTGTGAGTTCGAAGCCAGCCTGATCTACAGAGTTCCAGAACAGGCTCCAAAGCTACAAAGAAACCCTGTCTCCAAAAACCAAAAAAAAAAAAAAAAAAAAAAAAAAAAAAAAAAAAAAAAAAAAAAAAGGGAAAAAGAAAAAGAAATTTACCTGCCTCTGCTGCCTGAGTGCTAGGATTAAAAGCCTGTGCCAACATGCCTGACTAAAGGTTATCATTCTTGAGTGGTAAACACGTAACCGATTGAACCATTTCCCCAGCCTGCCCCCTCACATCCCACCTCCCCTACCCCCTCACCCCCAACCCCTCTGCTCCCCCATCCCCCAACCCCTACAGTTATTTTTTAAAAATATTGTGGAATATAACACATGTACAGAAGAAGTTCATATTCTGTTTGTAAACATACAGCTTTATGAATGGTTGAGATGCAGATGCCCAGGTCACCCCACCCTGGAGAAGCAATGTGTTCAGCTGGACTTCGCCATCTGAGTTCTCCAGACTTCTCTGATTCTGCCTTTGCAAGATCCTACCTTCCCCTTTTTTCTTGGTTATTCTTGTACCTAGCAATGTACATCCAAGTTTCTTCTATGTCTTTTCGTGGCTTGGTAGCTTATTTTGCTTTCGTACCTAATCATATCCCATTATCTGTCTGTACCACACTTCCTCTACTTACCTGCTGAAGGACACCAGGGTTATTGTCTTAGGGTTCTATTGCTGTGAAGGGATTGACATGACCACAGCAACCCTTATTGAGGAAACATTTAACTGGGGCTGGCTTCTAAGTTCAGAGGTTTAGTCCATTATTGTCATGGCGGGAAGCTTGGCGGCATTCAGGCAGACATGATACTGGAGAAGGAGCCAAGATTTCTACATCTGGAAAAGACCGTGAGCCACTAAGCTTGGCCTGAGCTTCTGAAACCTCAAGCCCATGCCCAGTGGGACACTTCCTCCAAAAAAGTCACATGTACTTCAACAAGGCCACACCTCCTAATAGTGTACTCCTTAGGGGCCTATGGGGGCCATTTCCATTCAAACCTCCACAGTTATTTTCAAGTCTTGATATTTATGACTGAAACTGCTATAAACGCGTAGGCGCAGGTGTTTATGGCAACAGATTTCAATGTACCCCGTTTGTTTTGGTAAGCACAAGGGCTTGGCTGCTGCCTGTCTGGTAAATGAAGATTTTGGTTTTCTAAGAATCTGCTAAGGGAGCTTCCAACATCCCCTCAGCATTCCCACCGGCCCAGTTCCTGTTGTTCCTTTTCCCCACCAGCAGCTGGCGCTGTCAGTGTTCTGGATTTAGTTATTTAGCAAATTAATTTAGTAGGTGGGAAGAGCCGTCTCCTTGCTGTGGGTAGGAGGTGCCATTACCTTGCTGTTTTAAATTTACAGCTTAATGTTGAAGAGCTTTCCCTATGCCTGTTTGTAATCTGTGTTATCTTCTTCAGTGAGAAGTCTATTAAGGTCTTTTGCCCATTTTTAAACTGGGTTCTTCATCTTCTTGAGTTTTCAGAATCAGTTCTGTATTTTAGATAATAGTCTCTCTCTCTCTCTCTGTCTCTGGCTGTCTCTGTTTCTCTCTCTTTTAATTTCCAAGACAGGGTTTCTCTGTGTAGCCCTGGCTGCCCTGGAACTCACTCTGTAGACCAGACTGGCCTCGAACTCACAGAGACCCTCCTCCTGCATCTGCTTTCAGAGCGCTGGTATTAAAGGTGTAAGCCACCACCGCCAGGCAGGTATTAGTCTGAATGTGTCTTTTTCAGATAGTTTCCAATCCGTGATCTGAATTTTCATTCTCTTGACAGTGTCTGTCACAAGACAGACTTTATTTATTTATATATTTATTTAATTTATTTAATTGAGACAAAATGTCAGTCTGTAGCCCTATCTGGTCCAGAACTCAGCAGGTTCAGGCTGACTTTGCAACCTCTTACCTCTGTTTCCTTATGCCATGATTATAGCCATGTATCACCACATCACATCTGTAACAGAGAATTTTTATTTTAATTAAGTTTAGTTTACTCTTTCATGGATCCTGTCTCTCATGTTTGTGATGGGTAATCTTGACTGTCAGCCTAATTAGCTGGATTATCACTCTCAGGATAGTAGAGCACTCTTTTAAGTGCGATTGTGAAGATGTTTCCAGAAAGGATTAAATAAGCATCCCAAAAATGGACCAAAATGCTGGTATATAGGAAAGAGATTTGAGTTTTGTACATTAATCTTATAACCAACAACCTTGTACTATATATTTAAACTAATCCAGGTCAATTGTAGATAACACCACACTACTTCATAGTGTGTTTTATAATATCAAAATACTTTGAATTCCTCCCTCATGTGTGCTTATATTATTGGCATAATTTGATTCACACAAACATGTGATATACATGCATAAATAATTATTGAGTACATTTTTTTTGGAATGTTCTCATATATAACCAGGTGACTCAAACTCACTCTGTACCAGGAGATATGTAGGTGGACTTTTCTGTCCCTCTAGCCAGTCCCCAAATAACCACACAGAGATTATTAATTATAAATGCTCAGCCTATAGCTTAGACTTGTTTTTAGCTAGCTCTTATAACTTAAATTAACCCATTTCTTTTTATTTGTGTGCTGCCCTGAGGCTCATTGACCTCATGTTAGGTACTTCCTATACTGCTCACTCTGCATCTCCTCTGACTCCGCCCTTCTCCCCAGCATTCTCTCTGCCCCTGCCTACCCTTTTTCCTTCAGTCACGTGGTATCTTTCCTTCCAGCTTTTTATTAACAATGAGAGAACACATTTTTACAGTGTACAAAAGAGATGGCCTTGAACTTCTGACCTTTGCCTCCACCTCTGGGTGCTGTGGTTATATCCTGTGGCACACAGGAATGTGCCAGTGATAAGTTTTTTTTGCTGATAGACCTCTCCACTGATGCAGCAATCTAAATCAGACTGAATCAGATCAAATTAGAAAAAGTCCTGGTTTCATGGATAAAGTGTTCCTGGGTGATTCTCCAGAAAACCACGTGTCTGTTTTCTGGGATGCAGCTTAAATACCCTGTGGGAGTGGTCTTGAGCCTCTTTGGGGGAGGAGCTGTGTTTGGAGAGCTTTGAAGGGGCGGGTTTGGGGAAAAAGATGGGGGAGGGGAGTTGAGGTGGATCTTTCACCAGAACAGCCAGCACCCCAAGCTCATGTGGTGCTGTGAATTAAACCCTGGACACATATGCTGAGCAAACATTCCAGCAATGGAGCTTCATCTCCATTATTATTACTTTGAACAAACTGCTATCTGTTTGCTCTCTGCAGAGGAAGGAGAACAGTTCCTCCACCTGTCTGTAATGTTCCTCCTTCCTTTATGTGGCTCCGAGTTTCTAACATTCGTTTTCCTTCTTGCTAAAGAACTGTGAACATTCCTTGTAAGACTGATATACTGACAATTCCTTCAACTTTGGTTTGATAAAGTTTTTTTATTTCTCCTTCACTTTTGAAGGATGATTCTACAAAATTCACATTTCTGGGGGATAGAGAGGTGGCATGGAGGTTAGGAGCACTTGTTCTTGCAAGGACCTGGGTGTAGCTCATAGTCATCTGGACCAGGAGAGCTGATGCCTTCTTCTGACCTCTTCTGGCTCAAGGAATGAGTGTAGTGCACATACACACATGCAAGCAAAAGAAATAAATATGGAAAGAGATTCACAACTCTGGGTTGATGGTTTAAATATGTCTGTCACTCCATTGTCTTCGTGTTTGCATGGCTTCCGACTGTAAGACATTCTATCGTGAAGTAGTTTTCCTCGGGTTTCTCTTAGGATTTTGGCTTTATCTTGTCATTTTCTATAATTTGAGAATGTATCTGGGTGTAGTTTTTGTTGTCATTTTATTATTGGCATTTATCCTGCTTGGTGTTCTTAGCTTGCTTAGACCTATGGCTTGCTATATGATATTAATTTGGAAAAAATTTCAGTCATTATTATTTCAAGTATTCTGCTCCTTTCTCTCCTCCCCTTCTAGTATTATCTGTCTGTCTGTTGTCTATATGCCTATCTATCTATCTATCTGTCTGTCTGCCTATCTATCTATCTATCTGATGGGTATCTATCTATCTATCTATCTATCTATCTATCTATCTATCTATCTAT
>CABHPH010107817.1:7108-23243 GCA_902168325.1 Peromyscus nudipes | reverse complement strand
TATCTATCTATCTATCTATCTATCTATCTATCTATCTATCTATCTATCTATCTGATGGGTATATCTATCTATCTATCTATCTATCTACCTACCTACCTACCTACCTACCTACCAACCTACCTACCTACCTACCTATCTAGTCCTTGCATATGCTGGTCCATATAGCTCATCATTGCTGTTTTTTTTACTTTTTCTGTCTGGACATTTCTATAGTGATACAGTCAAGTTCAGAGAGTCTTCCTTCATTTTGGTGTTTCACACCCAAGTTATATATATTAAATAGACTCAAAGAAAATAATGCTATCTTTTTCTCCACCTCAGGCCTTTCCCCTGGTTTGATCTGTCTGCTGTGCAAAGCAAGGACACGCCTTTTAGCCAGCATCTCGCGGCAACTCCTATTCTCCAGGACCACCTTACTCTTCTATACTGTGACTTTTTTGGCATTTCCCTAACCAAAGAAGAACTACCAGAGGTTTTCCCGGGTTCTTCGCCCCAAGGGGGTGAGGGTTGACAGAGAGCCATGCATTGTGTTAGAGAATTGTACTAATGACTTGACTACAGAATAAAAGAGGTCCATATACATCAATATACTTGCTTGTATCTAGCTTTTGAAGCTACCTAGTACATTGCTTCCCCCCAAAAGCCTTTTTAACACAAATTATTACTCTTCTAAATGCTAAATCCAAGTAATTATGTCATAATCAGATAGTCAAATAGGAAAGCTGCTTTCCCCATAATAATATAAAGCTAGAAAATGAGACAGCTAGATTCTCCTACTTTTTTGGGTAGGGAAATAAATGTTGGGTGAGCAGTCTTAGTTGAATTATGATTAATTCATGCTTGTTTTAGTTATACTTGACTATTCTAGGATGGCTATTTAAAACTGTTCTCATTTAAACCATTTAAATCCATAAAATCAAAAACATATTACTGGTAAAGATGTAGCTCAGCCAGGGGAGTGCTTGCCTGGGATGCAGAGAACTGTGTGCTCAGTCATAAGCACCCCATAAATTGGGTGAAGTGGCACCTGCTTGCAATCCTAGCACTTAGGAGGTAGAGGAAGGAGGATAGGACATTGAAGGCTGTCCTTGGCTACATAGTGAATTTGGGTCTAGCCTGGGGTACAGGAGACCATGTCCCAAAAAACCCCACAACAAACCCAAAACAATCAACCAGCACCACCACCACTAACAATAAAAAAACAAAACAAAGCTGGGTGGTGGTGGTGGTAGTGGTGCTCGCCTTTAATCCTTGAACGCAGGAGGCAGAGGTGAGTTCAAGGCCAGGCTGGTTCCAAAAAATCGAGTTCCAGGACAGCTAGGGCTGTTGCACAGAGAAACCCTGTCTTGAAAAACCCAACCCAACAATAAAAACAAAAAACCCCCAAAAAACAAAAAACAAAAAAACCAAACCCCAAAAACAAAACAACAAAACAAACAAACAAAAACAAACGGAGTGATGCAGAGTGATGGCACATATCTATAATCCTAGTGCCAGGAGTCTGCAGCAGGAAGTTGGCCGGTCTTGGGCCACAGGTGAGACCCTGTCTCAAAACAGACAGATACAAACAAAAAAACACACTCAAACCTGGCACTTACATTGAATCCTTAGAAAAGCTGTGCAAAATATTGATCTTATTTCTAGGATGTACATTTGCTTCATGTTTTACAAAATTTTTTGTCAATTATAGTATAGCTGAGAACAAAAGCGGTCCCCCCCCCCTGCTAGGAAATGAAGTTCCCAGCTTCGTCACTGGATAAAGCCATGTTTTTCGAATGCTCAGGGGCTTTTGAGCAAAACCATTCGTAATACATGGAAATCACTGTCGTCTTATATTAACCATTTACATTTTGTTGTTTTGCATAATCATTCGCTAAGTAAATTCAATGGTTCCAGAATGTTTTCCTTTTATTTATTTATTTAGGATAATTTCTGATAAAACTTCCTAGTCTAATTTGGGGGGGGGTTGGTTTGTCATCAAATACAGATATGTAGCACAAATATTAACTTGTCCCATTCAGGTGTGTAGTTAGAGAAGGTCCATCATTGACCTTCTGTACTCTATTCTCACCACAGTGGATTTTAGGATTAGGAAATAAGACCAACGCACTGAGGAACTACCTCAGTGGATAACGTGCTTGTTGCACAAAAAAGATGAGCAGAATTTGGATCCTCAGAATCCGAGTAAAGCTGAGCTAGTGGGTGTGGTGGTTGTGTATAATTCGAGAGGTGAGCTGGAGACAGGAAATTCCTCAGGGAGCAAGCTGGCTACACAGACTAGCTAAGTCAGTGAGGTCTGAGAGTCCCTGCCTCTGTAAATAACATGACCGTGATGGTGAAGATACCTGACAGCAACTTCTGATCTCCAAATGCACCCACACATGTGTGCCCCCCTGCTAACAGGCACAAACACACACATACACATAACACACACACACACACATACAACACACACACACACATACAACACACACACACATACACAACACACACACACACACAAAATGGCTCAGTAGGTAATGGTGATTGCTACCCCACCATACAAGCCAGACGTCCTGGGTTTGTTACCCAGAACCCATGTAAATGAAGGTGGAAGGAGAGAACCAATTCCACAAAGTCATCCTCTTACCTCCACATGTGTCTGTAGTGGGTAGCCATTCCAGCTTTGATCTGGAAGTTCCAACCCCCATTGAGGCTTCGGTAACTGTCACTCCTACAAGGCGGGGCTGAGAGAGGACCCTGAAGACCCGAGATCCAGATGCACTGGCTCTCTTGGTTCCTGGACCCTGGATGCTGGAGGTAGACCGAGCAGAGTTCTCCAGAGAACACCACCGGACTGCGCTACACCTTTCCCAGACCCTGTTACCTATCCCTTCACTTGTGAGTTACCCCACAAAATAAACCTCCCTTTTAACTACGTGGAGTGGCCTTAATAATTTCACCAATGTGTTGATGACATGTAAACCCACACAATTATGTACTCAAGTTTTAAAAAATTTAAAAGCAGTGAGGCCAAGAGAGAAAGGACAGCTAAACCTGTACAGCTCGAGAGGCAGCAGCCAAGTGTGGGAGGTGGAGGCAGGAGAATTCAAGGTCTTCCTTGACTACACAGCAAGTTCCAGCCAGTCTGGGCTACATAATACCCCGTCACAAACCAAACCAAACAAATCAAAATAAGATGGAAACATGAGCTTTTTAAGCAAAAAGTACTTCACTTTTTTTTCCCCAAAAATTCCAGACATGAGTTGACTTCAGTTAAAATGTTGTAGTCTGCGAGTTTTTACATCCCAGACCTCCCCATCTCTGCCTGTCTCTTTCTCCTCTGATGCCGAAAAGAAAACATTTCCCCTCTTTTCACTTTAAACAATTCCCTAGAACACGTCCTGGGGATATAGCTCAGTCAGTAAAGTGCCTCGATATGACTGGCTGATCTTGTCAACTCGATGGGATTTACAGTCACCATGGAAACAAGCCTCTAGGGCAGCCTATGGGGGTGGTTTAGATTAGGTTAATGGAAGGGAGATTTGGAGTAATAGAGGTCCCCCACAGGTGAGCAGCACCACGCTATGGACTGGGGTTCAGGACGGAGTAAAAAGAAAGGGATCCAGCAGCAGCAATGTTTCTCTCTCCACCTCCTCATTGCAGCCACAATGTGACCAGCTGCCATGGCTTCTCTGCCATGACAGACTGTACCATTGAATTATGAGCCAAAAATGAACCCTTCCTTCAAGTGGCTTTTGTTGTATTTTGCCCCAGCAACCAAAAAAGTAATTTTTAGTACAATCGCAGGGACCTGAGTTCAATCCCCAGAACCCATGTAAAATCCCAACCATGGTGGGGCGCACTTATCATCCCAGTGTGGGGGTTACAGAAACAAACTGATACTTGAGAGTCTCTGACCAGCCAGCTTAGCCTACTTGGTGAGCCCTGGTCCAGTGAGAAACCCTGTCGTCAAAAATAAGGTGCACATGAAGCTGAAGAGATGGCTCAGCAGTTAAGAACACTTGCTGCTTTTGCAGAAGACCTAGGTTTGGTTTCCAGTACCCACATGGTGGTTTGCAATCCTTTGTAATTCCAGTTCCAGAGAATCTGATGCCCTCTTCTGGACTTCCTGGGCACTGCACTCATGTAGAACACAATCACACACATGTGAAACACCCATACACATAAAATAACAGTCTTAAAAATGAGAAACACCACCAGAGGCTGACCCCTTGCCTAAACACACACACACACACACACACACACACACATACAATTTTGGATCTTTAGTTTTGAAGACATATACAAATGAATCAGCCTCTTGCCAACTTAGTAACTCAGGGCAATCTTTTTCGGAGCCTTGGGACCATCGTCTGAAGGGTGAGCAAAGAGGTGGCTGGTCATGTTGCACCTGCAGTGAGGAGGTGGAGAGAGGAACATTGCTGCTGGCTCCCTTATTTTTTTCATTCCGTCCTGAACCCCAGCCCATAGTGTGGTGCTGCTCACCTGTGGGGGACCTCTATTACTCCAAATCTCCCTTCTATTAACCTAATCTAGAAACTTCCCATAGGCTGTCCCAGAGGCTTGTTCCCATGGTGACTATAAATCCCACAGAGTTGACAAGATCAGCCAGTCATATCGAGGCACTTTACTTACTTCCCTATCTGTAGGAAGTAAGCCAAGGCAGTATTTCTCAATCTGTGGGTCACGACCCCCGGGATCTAACAACTCTTTCATAGGGGTCGCCTATGACCATGGGAAAACACATAGCTCTACCTTATGATTCATAACAGCAGCAAAATCACAGTTCTGAAGCAGCAATGAATATAATTGTATGGTTGGGGGTCACCACATCATGAGGAACTGTATTAAAGGACTGCAGCATTAGGAAGGTTGAGGACCACTGGCCTAGGATCTTGGTGCCAAGTAGTAACTTATCAAGAACTTTCCTTCTATTTATAAAAAAAAAAAATTCCCTCCATTTGGATACAGGTAATTCACCTGTATGTAAAAGATTGTACCTGCCTACTTTAAAGTTCTTTAGCGGCCTACCTGTGCTCTGCTGCCACACACACTTACTTAAGAATAAAACAGCTCTTTTTTCTTTAGTGAACTAATGAAGTTTAATTAGGATTGCTTACAAAAGCATGGGTGAGGGGCTACTTACAGAACATGAGCAGTTTATTAGTGGCTATACCACCGAAGGAAATGTCCCTCCTTCCCCAGTAAATTTTAATGCCTGTGGATCCCGGGGGTGGGGGCGGGGGATGGGGTTGTCAGGGCAGCCTCCCCAACAATCCTATAGGCTTATGAATCCTCAGGGAGTGATGGGGTCTTCCTCTCACCACATGATGGAAAGCTGACATCTGCTCCTTTGACCGATGGAGTTTAGCTTTCTCCATGGCCAGGCTTGATGTAACATGTTACTACATTGCTGTAGCCTCGTCTTGCTGTCCTTAATCAGTCATCTAGATGCATTTCTGACATTCTGTCACCACATGGCTATCTGGCATCTTCTAATTCAGGCTTCCTGTGTTTATAAACACTGCAAATGTCATGGGATGGTTTCTGGCACAAGGCCTGTATTGGTTTTGTTTCTTGGTAAGTGTAGAAATGTTGTCTTTTTCCTTCCAAGTGGGTAAGTCTTTTGGCTCACAAGACTTAGGTATGTCTTATACAAATTTCTATGTGGTAGCATTTTGGATTCTATTGTTTCTATCTATCTATCTATCTATCTATCTATCTATCTATCTATCTATCTATCTATCTAATTTTATGTTCATTCTTGTTTTGCTATGGGTGTCAGGTCTCCTGGGACTGGAATTACAGACAATTGTGAGCTGCCATGTGGTTGCTGGGAATTGAACCCAGGTCCTCTAGAAGAGCAGTCAGTGCTCTTAACGGCTCAGCCATCTCTCCAGCCCCCTATCATTTCTCATTTACCGATCAAATGCTTGTGCATCTTTCAACTGTATCTGCTTCTAAGGTTGTTACTTTTTTTTTAAACTTTATTAAAGAAATTCCCTTCAAATATGTTTAAAGCATTGCCCACTTTCTGCTTTGTTACTTTCTAAGCCTAAATTATTTTCTCTTAAACAAACCTTAGAAGATGAACGGCACACATCTTCCAGGAACCACGAGCTTTCCTGAAAGACGCTTTCAAAACTGGGTTCTTTTCCAGGAAAGGCCCACAGTAGCCCAGACAGGCACTGCACAGGTATCTTTCTCCTCACAACAACTACTTGTAAAATTAGGAGGCACTTAAAAAAAAGATGTGTGTGCAAGCATGTGCCTCGTGTGTGCAGGTGCCTATGGGGGCCAAAGGAGAGCATCAGATCCCTTGGAGACAGGGTTGTGCTAAGTGAGGCACCTCTCCAGTTCCTGAAGGTATTTCTTACACGATTTTTTTATATGTATGAGTGGTTTGCCTTCCTGTATGTGCGCATGTGCCTGGTGCCCAAGGCAGACAGAAGAGGGGTCGGGTTCCCTGGAATTGGAGTTGGAGGTGGTTGTGAGCCATGATGTGGGTGCTGGGAACTGAACCCAGGCCCTCTGATGGAGCAGCTCTTAGTTGTCAAGTCCTCTCTCCAGCCCAGGAAGGTACTTTCTCTGAGTGCTCTGCCTTTGGTGTTACAGTGAGCCTTCCTTGGAACAAACAACAGTTTTGGGTTTTTTGTTTTTTGTTTTTGTTTTTGGTTTGGTTTTTTTTTTTTGAGAATTTTTATGAACACTCTAATTTCTGACAGGTTTGTCATATTTATTTAACATTTCCTCATGCTTTTGCAAAAACAGATGCCCTGAATGAATGCATCTTTTCTCACAAATATTTTTTAAATTAGTGTGTGTGTGTGTGTGTGTGTGTGTGTGTGTGCACGTGCATGTGTGGTGATATGTATGTATGCACACAGATGTCAGTGCTAACTTTAGAGACTTGGTCTTTCCTTCTGCCATGGGCTCTAGGGATTTGACTTGGGTCATCAGGCTTACACCACACGAGCTTTTTACCCACTAGGCCTTATTGACAGGCCTGTATGTACCTCCTCTGTCACATCTGTTATTCATTGTTGGTTCTTCAGTTGTTTCTTACGGATGTGAAAATGGAGGACTGATTTCCCTAGTCCAAGTCTCAGTGGCCGTTTCTGTCAGAGTGCATGAATAAGCCTTTTGTGCTTGTCCTCCTGTCTCTTCTAAACCTGGCTCTGCTGATTTGAATGCTGGCACATCCTTGATTCTCGCCACCTGGTTTGGAAAGGGCTCTTTCTGCGAGCGAGCGAGCGAGCTAGCGAGCGAGGCTGCAATGGAGATGCTTCTCTGGCTCTTCTGCCGCTTGTCTGTTTACTGGTACTAGTTCTTCAAGTCCAGTGTAAACAAACGGAAGACTGCAGGGACGCTCAGACAGCCAAGGTCATTCTCATCTTCTTTTCCGGCTCTGAACACGCAGGACTTTCCCAGAGCCTGGCTCTCTTCTTCCTTCCTGAAGCTGCTTATTCTCACTGTCACTACGCCGTCCATTCTTTCACTGACGTCCCTAGTCACCTGGTTCATGTTTCTAGCTCCATTGCTCCTTCTTTTGGGTCAAATGGTAAACCGGGGAGACAAAAAACACTCTGGAAATTGACTGATATTTGGGGGCTGTTTTAAGCTCCTTCTTAAATAAATAAAATAAGTCCAGCTGGGCAGTGGTGGCACACGCCCTTAATCCCAGCACTCGGGAAGCAGAGGCAGGCGGATCTCTGTGAGTTCGAGGCCAGCCTGGGCTACAGAGTGAGTTCCAGGATAGCCAGGGCTACACAGAGAAACCCTGTCTCGAAAAACCAAAGTAATATAAAGTCTTATTTACTATGTAAGCATGCTCGCCCGAATGAGTGTGTGAGCACCACAGTTGTCAGATGCTCATGGACACCAAGAGTGCGCCTTGAATCCCCTGGCAGTGGAATTCCAGGTCGCTGAACGGATGCTGGCAATTGAGCCAGGGTCCTTCCACAGCCATAGTCCGCACTCTGAATAGATGAGCCGGCTCTCCAGCCCCTCTGTCTTCATTTTTATTCTCAGATTCCCTGTAATCAGACTAAGACACATCACAGATTCTATCTTAGCATCACAATTATAGTTGTTCTCATCTGATGTAGGCCAGGGATCATCAGGCCCAGACTGTTCAACATACAGGAGTACGGGGGACCCCAAATCAGCAGCAGCACTGCAAAGCCCTGCCTCAGCTTATAAGCAGCATCATAGAATCCCTGCAAGAGATCTTTAAAAACCATTTTATTCATGAGGCTGGCCCTCAGATTCCTGATCCTCCTGGCTTTTGTGTGCCTCGTTCTAGGATTCGAGCTATGTACTATGCCTTGATGAGACAGTTTTTTTTTCAATTATAATTTCCGTAATAAATCTTAGTACTAGGTTATTCGAATTCAATACAAATTCTAAAAATTATGTAGGAAGATAAATACTGCTAGCTTTAACAGACAGAAGATGCTGTGACTCGGGAAGATTAAAGACTGGAGCCAGCCATCCTAACTGTCCTCAATGAAAAGGAGAAAACCGGAAAAGACCATGCTGCCTGCTCCAACTAGTTTCCTTTGACCTTTCAAGCTCAGTGAAATGGTTTTCTCTCCTGCTGCTTGTTCAGCAGGGCCTCACGCTTCCTCCATGCCATTATCTTGCAGTAATGCCTCATTTTCTTCTGGGCATTGTTCTTCTTCTGGGTTCTCCATTGCTTCTATCTCCGGACCGTACTCCTGCAACCCTGATGCTTCAACAAATTCAGAAAAGGTCAGGGAGTCAGACTTCACTCCACTGTGACCCTTTTGCTCTAAGAATAAGCCGATATTGTCCCTGTAGGGAAGGCTGATACTGCGGCTGAACAGTGGCTCTTCAATTCCTAGAAGCTCTCGAGTATGACGAGATATTGTCTGAAATGAAAGCATAATATTTTTAGTGGGACTAACTTGGAAATACAAAGCTTTATTCAGTGTTTCCATGTCTCTTGAATACTAATTACTTAAATTATTTCAGTGAGAGAATAGAGTGATGAAAAACCAGCAGACTTACTAAACTGGCCTAATAAAACTAATTTTTTTTTCCAAGACAGGGTTTGCTGTGTAGCCCTAGCTGTCCTGGAACTTGATCTGTAGACCAGGCTGGTCTCAAACTCAGATCCTCCTGCCTCTGCCTGCTGAGGGCTGGGATTAAAGGCATGTACCAGCATGCCCAGCTAAAACTAAATTCTTAAGTGCCGAATCCTCTCAAGTGTTTGAATTTCATGTGTGAGCCATACCCAGCTTCCCATTTATGAAATGTTTTGGAAAAGACAGAATTAACAGGGACAAAGAGATGATTGTCAAGAATCAGGTTGTAAAGATGTGCTGACAGTGATGGGGATCCAGAAGAAGTTTGAATTCAAGGGAACTGTTCTATATGGTTCTCTAAGCATTTATTAACATCCACAGACTTGCACACAACTAAGAATGAAGTTACTGTATCAAACTTTGAAAAGTGTTGGGTGAACAGGATGAAATAAAGGTGAGGGCAATTTCAAACTTTAGGTATAATTACTCTGAAGTGGGTAGGAAGGAAAGAGGCTAATATAAGTTATTTTAACTTTGGAGAATAGTGCTTCGTACTGATACTGTGTCTTTTTTAATGATTTATTTATTTATTATATATATGTGTGCTCTAACTGCATGTACAACTTTATGTGAGAAGAGGGCACCAGATCCCATTATAGATCATTGTGAGCCACCATGTGGGTGCTGGGAATTGAACTCAGGTCCTCTGGAGGAGCAGCCAGTGCTCTTAACTGCTGAGCCATTTCTCTAGCCCAATACTGTAAGTCTTAAAGACAAAAATAAATGTACACAAACATTGCACTTTATTTGGTAAAACTGTCTTTTAAAGGGACACATGCTTATATATGGAAAAAGCCAGGCTTCTCACTGTCATAAAAAGTTAAAAATAAGCAACAGGGCTTGGAGCTATGAAGGCAGGAAAGGCTAGAACAAACCTAAACCATAAAGAGTCAGAGAGGTCAGTATGTGTATATTATCTCAAATTGAGGTAGATATCAAAATAGAGGTCTGTGTAATAGGTCTGAGGCTACTTGGGAGAATGACACTTCAGTAGCAGTATGCACAACCATTGCCCACACTAAATATTCTCTGATAAAAAATAACCAGGGCTTTGTGGAGACATGGTTAATTCTAGGGCAGCAAGAAGGGAAATGCAAAATGAGCCTGAAGCTTCCTGTAGTCCCAAAAAGTAAGGAGACACTTAATGGGGGAGGAGAGAACATGTCAAAAGAAGACAAGACTCAGTCTAAACACAAACCCAGTTATCAAAGATGGGATTTTTTTTTGAGCAACAAAGCAAATAATGACAGCACTGAGTTGTTATTCAAACAATAACTGACCATGAATCCAAACTGATATAGATGATGAGATGGATTTTTTAAGTGAGGGAAAAGGAACTGTAGGAGACTTTCCTATGGAAGAATTCCAACCAAACGCAGAAGGAATGAAGGAAAGAAAAATCATCATTAAAGTAACATAGTAATAACTGTGCAGGCAGCATCTTACGATAAATGATAAAATCAGTGGACAAAGTCCTAAGGAGGAGCAGGACATTTACACAGCTTCAAGTCACAATATTTCTGCCAACATATTTATCATTGCAGTGGCTTTACTATGAGTCTATACATTTTCAGTATTCCTCTGTCCAGGAGGTGGAGCTTAATTCTCTTCCCCATGAATGCAAGCTAGACTTTGTACTTCATTTCTAAAAGCAGAATATACAGGGAACAGTGGCTCTGCATAGAGAAAGCCTAGCTGACACCATCTTCAAGTGGTATTTTCATGTTTCCAATAATAAATCCTTGACATCATGTCCCCAGTCTAAGGACGCATGGCCTCTGTGATAAGAACTCAGGGCCTACCCACCCACAATTTTAGTCTCATACGAGAAAGACTAGAGAACTGAAACTGAAGGAAAGTCACAAAATAACTGATCACTAACTGTTCAGTTAGAAGTTCCCCTTGGCCTCACTCCCCTGTATTCCAAACCCTGCCCTTCTCAGGAAGCCTGCCAAGTGGCTTCTCTCCTGGAGCTGCTCAACACTGCACCTAGAGGGTATTTAAGCTCCGGTCCCTAGACCTGCCATGTGATTTCTCCTCCTCCTCCCCTGCCTCACTTCTGGGGGGCTTGAGAGTCACCTGAGAGTGCTTGGCTCCTTAAACCTGGACTTTTAATTCAGCTTGATCTGGCTTATTGCATCAGCGGAGAAACCCACTACCAGGGATCCAAAAATATTTCTCATCTGGTGCAGAAACCCGGGATCCCCTGCCAAGCTTGGCTGCACCAGGGCAAGCCTGATTCATTCCTTGAGCAAAGACAGTCCTTGCTCCAGTGAACCTGTATGTGAGGAGATGTCCTTCCCAAAGGCTACCCCCCAATGCCCACTACTCAACCTCAGGCTATCCTTGGGGATGCCTCACCCTAGTCTTTAGTCTCTGGCACGCGCTTAGAAATGGGCAGTGCTGAGTCTAAAACCAATCCTCAGTCATCCCTGGGGTGGCTGCTGCTAAATTTGTTCAAGTTGGGGCTGTCTCACAATATACAATACATGGTTTGAGCTCCTCACCAGGGGTTTTGGGCTCTGCACTCAGCCCCTCCCCCTCCCAGTTCATCTGTCTATTCCTATGGTTTCTTACATGCTTCTTTATACTGTAAACTCTTATTTCAGGATTGTTAAGTTGCTCATCTGACATGATTTAAAGTCTAAATGATTGGTCACAATGTCTGTTTCCCACAGAAAGTTGTTTGTCTTGCTGTTGTTATGAAAGTCTTATCTATTTTGTATGTATGCATGTATCTGTGCCTGTATGTTTTCTTTCTTTCTTTTTTTTTTTTTTTTTTTTTTTTGGTTTTTTGAGACAGGGTTTCTCTGTGTAGCTTTGCACCTTTCCTGGATCTCGCTCTGTAGACCAGGCTGGCCTCGAACTCATAAAGATCCGCCTGCCTCTGCCTCCCGAGTGCTGGGATTAAAGGCATGCACTACCATTGCCCGGCGCCTGTATGTTTTCTTGTGGACATGGGAGCCACACAGAATTACTTCAGGCTCAGTTGGATGTGTGAATTTATGTGGCCACTGCATGTGTGTTTCTGACTGGCCTTGGATGCCTGAGTTTACATGTTCTGTGTTTCTTGGTAATAGCTCAATTGTTATTGCAACTAGATGCCTGGGCTCAGAATTTGCCTCTAGGATTTTCTGGCCCTGAATCTGATGTGGTAACAGAGAAAGTTATTTTATGATGTTCTACCTAATTAAAAAAAAGCTAAGGAATTATGTATGGTTAAAAAATCTGTAACAAAAAGTTAGCTTAAACCTTGTAACTCCAAATTGGAACTGCTCTGGGAAACAACACACGGTCTGCCACCACCTCAACTAACACAGCCACCATTTTGAACAAGGATGGAGAAGAGAGAGGTCATATGACTTCACCACCACCTTAAATAAAGGTGACCTTATGGAGTGGGCTCACCAAGGAGACACTAGATCTCCATGATATATTACAATAGATTTCTACATGATAATTCCTGTCCTGTCCTAAAACCAAGCTTTGTGAAAGATATGATTTACAACAATGCTGGTTTACTGAGGTATTAAAGCTGCACCTCCATGCATTCATGTACAGGGCTATATCTTGCTGGCAGCCAGATTTTGTAATGAAAGAGTAATCCCCTTGTTATTGATTTTAGAAACACTGAATTGTTTACACTGTGAAAACTGGGTTTTGCCTTCTGGAGATACTAAACTGCTTATACCTAACAGATAATGATCCCTAATCCTCAAACACTCCAGGGATCTGAGAATATAGCATTTAATAAAAAAGCTTCCCATGATAGAGACATGCCAGCTCCTGGAAAGAACCCTGTATCTCCTCCAAGGAAGATGGATGGCCGCAGAAGAACTTTCACCTGGAGCTTGCTTTAAATGTAGCAAAGCCAGCCACAGAGCTGAAAACTGCCTTGAGCTGTAACTGCTGCTAAGACCCTGTCCAGACTGTGGACAAGGAGGACACTGGGGAATTGATTGCCCCACTTTGCCAAGACAAAGTAGGCCGGTCTCCCCCAATTCCTAATCCCCAGGGAAATCTGTCAGGTCTTCTGGGCTTGGCAGCTGAAGACTGATACTGCCTTGGCACCTCTGGCCCCAACGACCACGGAGAAACCTAGGATGGCTGCACATGTAGCCAGAAAGCTGTCTCACTTTCGCTTACTCTGGTGAAATTTATCCTTCTCAGATCTGATGGTGTTTGATGACTGGGGTACTGATAGATTTACAGTTTAACAGTTCTCCCCCCCCACCCAAGACTACAACCACATTGGCAGCTCATTAATTCATTAGTTAAGTTTCCTGTTGAAAATACAGTTTTGCCTTGTTTACAGGCTTCATAGTAAAGGATAAACAGGTTTCAGATGTAACTTCCCACTTGAGGTATGTAAAGATGTTTCAGAATTCCACCCCCTTTCTATGCTATTGTTACATCGGAACTCTAGAGGTTCAGAATTTTAGCACTGATAATTGCAGTTTTGATAAACTGATAGAGCACTGACTGAGTTCTTAAATTTCTGTGGATTTTATTGGTCCTAGCTTTTAGGACTGCATAGAGGCTTTTTCAGCGTTACTGTGTTGTCTCCAGCCACATATAGCAAAACTCTGCTCAAATGCCAACTCCTCCCGCTCAAAAACAGGTTAGCATTAAAGAGGGTATGGAAGCCTGAAGGTGTGTTCAACTCTGTTCTTCCTCCCCTGCTACTCTGCCTCCTTCCCTCCCCTTCCTTCACTTGCTCAGCCTCTTTTGTTCAGTAAATTTCCTCTGGTTGTCTTCTAAGTACAGACTTAAAGGTGTGTTTCATCGGCTAAAACCAGGCTCTAGGAAAAATGTTCATGCCTTCCAACCCAAAGCCATAGCCTTTTACTATGACACCAAGATGTAAATCTGTTCCTGCTGTTTTACAGACACCTACATGTCCCTGGGGAAAGAGTTCTGCTACTCTATCAAGAAATCTGGCCTGGTGGAAACTATTATCAGTCTTTAAAGCTCCTCTTTGACCTCACCCATCTTTGAACTTTTTACAGGTCCAGTCCTCCTAACAGATGTGTGTCAAGACCAACCCAAAGCGGGCCCTCCAGATAAGTCAGCCCCTGCACCAGCTCTAAGTACACCAACCAGGTGACTGGCAGGTTGACTTCATCCACATGCCCACTCATAAAAAGCTCCGTTATTTCTTAACTCTTGTTGACACCTTTATAGTATGGATGGAGGCACTCCTCATCTCCAGGGAAAGAGGAGATGTGATGGCTCAGGTACTCCTGGAACACATCATCCCCCAATTTGGCATGTCATCCCCCCCAAGCTCCTGGGACATCAGTGCTGGTACCACCTCTCCAGGCTCTGGCAGGCACCTATGTAGGATGAATGGTCTGTCCAGCAACTGGGACCCTTCACCCTCTGGTTTTCCAGAATGTCCCAATGAAGTACATATTTGCTCTTGTGTCTGGCTCATCCACCCTTGTCTCTTCTGTACAACCAGGACACATCTCTGTTCCATTCTTTCTGGCAGTCTCCACTCGCCCCCATGGCTAGTCCTGTTCAGAGGGCCAGTGTTAATAACCTATTTTTTCTCTCAGCAACTTGCCTTCTCCCTTCCTCAAGAAACAGATCCCACGGGTCTCCAGGATGGCAGTTAACTGAATGCTTCTTCACCCACACCTCCCACTGAGCATGAGCCCATTGACTCCCGACTCCCCCTCCCCAAGTTGTCCCATGTCAGTAGGAAGTAGCCAGACTTGAACCAGTGCCCATATATCCAAGAAGGTTGGGATGTTCAGTTGGAAGCTCCCCTTGACCTCACTCCCCCCATTCCAAACCCAGCCTTTCTCAGAAAGCCCACCAAGTGGCAGCTCCTCCCATGGAGCTACTCAAGACAGCGCCTACAGGGTGTTTAAGCTCCCCTTGTGATGTCTCCTCTTCCTCCCCCTTCTCACTTCTGGGGGGCTTGAGAGTCACCTGAGAGTGCTTGGCTCCTTAAACCTAGACTTTTGATTTGGCTTTATCTGGGTTATTGTGTTGGCAGAGAAACCCATTACCGGGGATACAAAAATATTTACCAATAACCTTCAAAAGCTTCAAGGTTATGAAAAATAGATCAGAAAAATATCTCATACTGGATGAGACCAGCTAAAGTACATCATTAAAGCGAAAGTACATAAAGTACATCAAGATTAGATCTTAAAAGAGGAAAATTAGTGTGAACAACTGCAGAATTTGAATAAGATCAGTTATTTAATAAACACGCACCATGATTGCATAAGATGTTGGCATTAGAAGCTGGTTTAGGCGTATGTGCAGCTGGAAAAATGAGTCGGCAGTTACAGAATCAGAGCTGAGTTTCCAGCAGCCACATCAGAGGCTCATGCCGGGCCTGCAACTCTAGCTCTGGGGACCCGAAGTCTCTGGCCCCTAAGGGCGCCACACTTGTGTGCACACATAATACTTATAAATAAAACAAAATCCTTTCAAAAATGAGTATAAGAAAGAAAGGGCTGAGGAGATGAATCAGCAGCCTTGCTGCTCCTCCAGCACCCATGTGAGGTGGCTCACCCCACCTGTAATTCCAGCTCCAGGAGATCTGGTGCTTCCTTCTGACCTTCACAGGCAAACACCACACAGACACAGACACACAGACACAGACACACACACACACAGACACACACACACACACAGACACACACAGACACAGACACATACACACACACACAGACACACACACACACACAGACACAGACACACACAGACACACACACACACAGACAGACACATACATAGACACAGACACACACAGACACACACACACACACACACACAGTAAAAAGGAATCTTTAAAAAAATGTAAAAAAGAGCGCCCTTTGTTCTTCCAGAGGATCCTAGTTTGTATCTCATTACGCATGTCCTGTGGCTCTCAATCACCTCAAACTCTAGCTCCAGGCACTTAGGTGCCCTTTTCTGGCTTCTGTGGTTCCCTGTTCCTTCCCCCACACTAGGCCTACCTTACACACACACACACACACACACACACACACACACACACA